>JAWMRA010000023.1:11919786-11998567 GCA_035584735.1 Pseudotriccus pelzelni | reverse complement strand
AGGCCTGGCCCCCCACCTGGGGGGACCTGCCACGTTTTCTCTCTTACATGGCTGCCCAAGATTCCTTCCACACCACCCCCTTCTCTTCCGTTTCTTCTTGAAGATGTAATTGCCTAAGGTGTCACCTAAACTCTTGATTGCCCCTTGTCCGGAAATTTATCAGGACAAACTATTTTCAATCCCCAAGGAGGGGGACTTTTGCAAACCCATGGCATGGTTGGTGATTGAAGAGAGAAGTGCAGTGACATGGTGCTTCAGCGCTGCAAGTTCACGTGTTCCTAAACAAAGGGCTTTACTAATGTCAGGCTGGACTATATTGCCAGGAGGGAGGACAGGGGGGATTCAGGAGTCTGTGGTTGTTTTTATGGATCTGGGAAACTGAGGTCAACAACAGCTGCTGTGTGAGGAGACCTCATTGCAGCTCTTGTGGGTGCTGCTTGTGCTTTCCTGCCATGTGCAGAATCCTCTGGGTTGGTTTTGGCCAGAGGCAGTGATTTGAGTCAGGGCTGTGGGCCTTGCTGTAGATATGGGCTATGCTGTAGGTGTCACAGACTCTCTGTAAGGATTCATAGTGTTTCTGGAGCAGTACCCTGCTTCTGAAATGCTTCGCCTTCTGCAGATGTTGCCTGCTTTCCACTGGCAGTGATGAGCTGACTTGGAGACTCTTACTAAACCGGTGTTGTCTGTGCTGTGGGAATGGGCAGCGCTCAGCTCCTATGTTGCATCCCCAGCGTGGTTTGTTGCTCACTCCTCCTGTGTGTCTCTTCCCCTTTTAGCAGCACTGGGTGGCAGTCAGGCAAGTGGGATGCTAACGTGGGAATTGTGTTGCAGTTGTAGAACTCCTGGCTGATGTTGTGCAGAACTGTGCGCTGGAGGACTCTCAGGTCGAGAAGGAACGTGGCGTCATCCTTCAGGAGCTGAAAGAAATGGACAGCAACTTGATGGATGTCACCTTTGATTACCTTCATGCCACTGCTTTCCAGGGCACTTCGCTGGCCCACACTGTTGAGGGGACCACAGAGAACATCAAGTGAGCAACAGGCTGGATGCAGGGCACAGCCCAGGGGTTCAGTCTGTGGGGTGCATGACTGTTACTGCTTGGTCGTGGTGACTGCAGGAGGAAACCAGTGTGTGCATGGAGGTGATCTGTGCCCACAGGGCTCTCCTTGTGCCCTGTGTTTTCCTTTTGGAGCTGGTGAAAGCATAATGCTGCACACATTCTTTAGAACCCCCTAGTGCAAGACCCGAGGTTGGAAGGGACAGGCTGAACCTTCTCCCATGCTTGTCAATTTGACACTGTTAGAGAAATTAAGAGCTAAGGTGGTCATTGAAGCAGTGGCCTTGCGTTAGGTCAGTGACCGGGCTCAGTACTCTCCAATCTGCATTGAATTTTATCCTTAACTCTTCATCTTAGCTGCTGGTTTCCATTCTTCGTGTTCTAGAATTAGAGCACCCCACAACAAAGAGAGTCACTGCTGTCCCTGCACTGCACACTTGCTCCTAAGCCTCTCATTCCTCCAAATCAGAGATGCTGATGTGCCAGGTCTCTGTGTTCTCTCTAGGCAGCTGACTCGAGCAGATCTGGCTTCATATGTTGATACTCACTTCAAGGCACCCCGTATGGTCCTGGCAGCTGCTGGAGGTAAGTTCTAGATCCTTGTGATTTTGGGAAGCCTGGGTATTTTCAAGCTGGTGATCAAACCCCTGTCACACATCTCTAATGTAAAATCACATCATTTTGTTAAGTTACTCTGGGACTGCAAGTCTCTCTTTTTGCTGTTGCCAGGTATTTCGCACAAAGAGTTGGTGGACGCAGCTAAGCAGCACTTCAGTGGAGTGCCTGTCACATACAAAGAGGATGCTGTGCCTATCCTCCCGCACTGTCGCTTCACAGGGAGTGAGGTAAAGTTGTTTTGGTCCTCATCAAAACGAGCAGGTGTTGCCCAACTGTTGAATGAATGTGAAGCCAATTACAGCTGCTTCTGAGAGGAAAAATCTGTGTATCTCGGAGAAGCTGATGATGCGACATCTTGGTAGTGCTCCCATGTTCTGTTCTTGAGGCTTATTGCCACGTGTTGGGTTTTAGATGGGACCCACATCCGTTAGGAATGAGAGGCCGTTGCTCACATCATCTGCTGGAAAACTCACATCAGAGCAGTTTGTGCTCAGTAGTGCCTGAGACTCTTTCATTTCACTGGAATCACATCAAGTACCCTGCTTTGTCGGCCTGGTGTTGCAGCAAACTACGAGCAAGTCAGAGTTCTCATGCTGTTCTCCTCCGCTCCTTGATGATTTTCTAGATCCGTGCCAGAGATGATGCTCTACCCCTTGCCCATATTGCTCTTGCTGTGGAAGGGCCAGGATGGGCTGATCCAGACAACATTGTCCTCAACGTGGCCAATGCCATCATCGGGCGCTACGACCGCACTTTTGGAGGTGGGAAGGTGAGAGGCTTGTGAGTATGGCAGGGAGAGCCTGGAGCCTTTTAATATGAAGTACTATGGGGAATCTAGGTGTGAATGTGCCTTAGGGAAGGCTGTTGTGGTTGGCTTCCAACTGTGAAGGGGTTAGGAGCCTGGAAAATAGGATAGAAGAGTAATCAAGGGTAATCCGGGACAGATCTTGAGGGGTGATGCTGGGAGATGAACTGAGCCTTCTCTGCTAAGTTTGGAAGAGGTTTACCTGGTGAATTCTCAGCAGCTTATTCCCACTCTCACAACTAACCACTTGGTGGGGGCGGTGATGGAAGCACAGTGTACAGTCTCATGATGCAAGCTTGCCTTACAACTGCAGAGCAAATGGAACTTGTTCCAAACCCCAGTATTGCATCCATTATCATCTGGAATCTGTCTGGACTGTATAAGTGTGCTAACCCCTGCTGCTGGGAGACCGTGTGCTTCCCATTTTCTCCCACTCCTACGGTGGTATGCATACCAGCTCCTCATCTGCAGCTGGGAAAGGAAATGGTTTTGCTGGATGGACTCCTAGGCCTTTGTCTGTGGCTTTTCCAGCAGTGAGTCTCATCTGTTGACCACATGAAGGGTCTAAATTAAGATCCCCTTCAGCAAAGTGTTCCGCTCTGTCTTGTCTGTGGTCTTTGTGAAAACATCTCAGTGGGAAAGAATTTGAGCTGTGAGGAAGCTGAGAGCGAAATGGCTGACAGTATCTCCTTATTTACAGAATCAGTCTAGCAGGCTGGCTACGCTTGCTGTGGAGCATAATCTCTGCCACAGTTTCCAGACATTCAACACCTCTTACTCTGACACGGGCCTCTTCGGTTTCTATTTTGTGTCTGATCCTCTGTCCATAGATGATATGATGTTTTGTGCTCAGGGGGAGTGGTAAGTACAACTTTGGCAGAAATTGTGTTTAAGATTTGACCCTCTTGTGGGAGACTGAGCTGCTGGGGGAGCACATTAAGTCTGCAGAGAGCTGTGTCTCTTTATGAACTTCTTGGTAACTTGCATTCTGGTTAAGTGATCCTGTAAGTGGTTTCTGTAAATCCTGTAGGATGTGGGTTTTGGGGAGCTGTTTTAATCCCATAGGGCTCTTCAGGTCTTTTGTTCACACTTTCAAGTATTAGCACCGAGGCTTTGGGGTTTTTTTATATACAGTCGGGATCATTCCTCAGAGACAAGGCTTTCCTGGGTGCCCAGGAGACATATCTCCATTGTCTTGTTAAGCCTAAGCAAAGCAGGCGGAGTTCTTGCCGCTCAGGCTGTTGTGTTGCAGCTGATTGATGTCCTGCTGCTGGATTCATGCCAGTGTTTGGGAACCTTCTGGCTGTCCCTCTTATTGTGTCCACGCACCAGTAATGGTTTGAGGCTATATCTGAGATTCAGAGCCGAGCTGTGCTGTGTATGGAGCAGGTGGAGTGAGCCCTTGCCCCAGAGACATTGCTGTCGGCAGGGGAGGAAGGGATTTAGCAGCTGGAGTCCGAACAGACTCTGTGGAGCTGTCTTGTTCTTTCAGCATCAGTTTCCATAGCAGCTTGCCATGTGTGGGAATGGCTGACACGCCTTCCTTTTCCAGTGATAGGGCAATGCATTCCACATGCTGCTGGGCAAGCTGGAGCCAGCACCAGGGCTGCGCAGACCTTTGTGAGCGTAACTCAGCATGTATCCTGCTGGCTGAATCCCCTGCCTGTGAGCTTGAGCTCTTGCTTCCTGCTGTTCGGTGCTCCCCAGTTCTTAACTACTCTGTGGAGATCAAGGATGAATCTCAGCCTGCAAGACAAGCGGTGTCGATAATAGCTTATTTTTGCAGAGGCTTGGGAAAGGGAGGAATTCCCTTTCTGCCTGAGCAGACAAGCAACTTCAAGAGCTTTCATGGTCTTTCCATCTCCTCTCCAGGATGCGTCTGTGCACTAGTACCACAGAGTCAGAGGTGACAAGAGCCAAGAACTATCTCCGAAACGCCATGGTGGCTCAACTAGATGGTATGTTCTGGATTATGGATGGACCACTGTGCAGGTTTCAGAGGGTTAGCTTTCAGACTTTGGAGACCAGTGAAGCAATCTGTGTATTGCTTAGCTCCTGCTGGAGCTGCATAACTGGGAATGAGGACTGTGCTTCGTTAGCAGCTGGTTTAATGGTTACGGTTCCTTGTCTGTGCTTTGGCTGATGATTAGGCTGTGCTGTTGTGGAAGGCTTTCTGCTTCACTGACCATGTGATATTTTCAATATCTAGGTACTACACAAGTGTGTGAGAATATTGCAAGCCATCTGTTGAACTATGGACGCCGTATCCCTCTGGAGGAGTGGGATGCCAGGATTTCTGTAGGTATCCATTTGTTTTGGCTGGGGTACCTGAGCATGGTTAGTGTCAGCATTTTCTGGCCTTGGTTTGGTGGAGTAAAGTGGCTTATTTATCCCTTACACTGCCTGGAGTCCAGGTGGTTCTCCCACCGACACTGATGTAGAATCTCTGACACAGACTCAGTGTATCCTATGTCTGTGTGGGCATCCCAGAAAGAAGGCATATATCTGTTTTAAGCAGCACAACTTGAAATTCCTTTCATATTTCCCCTAGAGGTGTCCAACACCTAGTTTGTGTAGTTCTGCAGCCACTGTATCCCTTGGAAGGCTTCAGATTTTGGACTGCCTTGACTTCTGTACCTTCAGAAGAATGTGCTGTGTAGGACATTGGCCATCCTCACAGGCAGAGCTGGGCAGTTGGTTCCCAAGAGTCTGAGTGTATCTTTTTAATCATCTTGATATGTAATGGCAACAGTATCTTGCAAGTTTGAGAAGTGCAGTTCTACTGGAAGACTCATTAATTGGTTGTTTGATATTTATTAGGCTGTTGATGCAAGAATGGTGAGAGATGTCTGCAGTAAATACATTTATGACAAATGCCCGGCAATTGCAGCAGTGGGTAAGTAGTGTGTGGTAATTAGTACTTGCTTAAAAACCAGGACAGGGCCAAGAGCCGAGTGGAAGTGAGTTGCAGGCAGTCCTGGTGTGTCTGTCCTGACCTCCCTAACCACTGTGGTTCTTTACTGGTGTCCTCCTGCCTGTGCACATGAGGTGTGTCAAGGCACATTTTTCAGGAGATCAGACCTGCAGGTGATGGAGACACAGTGGCAGGGAGCTGCTGGCTGTCGTCCCACCTCTCCTTGCTGTGGAGCTATGACTAAGACTGGGAGTCCTGTAGCTGGGTGCGGGCCCAGCACGTCTGCCAGGTGTCCTTACCCTGGGGTCAGGGTGGTTTATGTAAGGGAAGTGAAGGGACCTGATTCTCCTGTGCTGCTCTGGCATGTCTGTCTGGCCAAGGACAAATTCCTCTCGGAAAACCTGCCTAAGCAGCTCAGCTCCGCTCTGCTGCCTCCTTCCTGTGTGTTGTGAATTCCCCTCCTCCAGGCAGCTGTTTCCTCTGGCCTTCAAAGTGGAGCAGCTTGGAAAGGGAGACAGTTTTTGAACAGGAAGTTGGAATGACTTGGTGGCTCCCTGTATTGCATACCTGTATGTGGAGCTGTACTGAGCATTGTGGAGCAGTGTGAGAAAACAGCTTATTCTGTCAGGAGATAGTATCTCCTGGTTTTTCTGATGCAGGTTTGAGCTGTGGGTGCCTGGTTTTGTGCAAAACTGCTCTGGATTGTGAGCATGGTCTACTCTGCCACCATCTGCTTTAAGACCATGAGAAACTGCACAGGGATTTTAACTATGTGTCCAGTGACTAACTGTTGTTCTGTTCACTCAGGTCCCATTGAACAGCTCTTTGATTACAACCGTCTCCGCAGTGCCATGTACTGGATCCGTCTCTAGGATGTGTGCCTGCAGGCTGGAAGGAGTGAAGTTGTGGACTGTGACAGGTTCCTTCTGCCACTGAATGCCTTGTGCACCACGGGCAGGCTGAGTCCATTCAAAGCAGCTGTCTTCTCGGTGTTAAATGTATAAAAATAAAGACATCCCATGTGGAGTTGGTTCTGCCGGGAGTCAAATGTGTCTTGCTGCGTTGTGTTTATAGACATTGTTAATCTTGCCAAATTTGGGACGTATTTGACCAGTCAGTCTTGATTTGTCAGGGCTCATGCTAGATTCTTGTCTGTGTGTCTGTCATTAGCCCTGCCTTCTCTGTCCTGAGCCGGCAGTGTCATTTAGAGGTTTTGTCTCTAGGCTGGTTGAATGAAATCTTTACACTGGGGTGAGGCTGCCAGGGTAGCTCAAGCTATTCCCAGTGTGCTCTTCTGTGCAAGGAGCAGCAGCCTGGTCAAACTGGAGCTGTAGCTGTGCTGTTTGTGCAGACCTAAGAGTAGAGGGCACTGTCTGGGGGAATCTCTGCTCTTTCTTGCTCACCAAGGAGATCAAAATGCATCTATGGAGAGTGGGTCCTTGTCCTGTCCCTGGGCTGTGGTGTTAGTGTTTGTGACCCTCTTGGAGTGTCCCTCATCAGCTGCAGCCAGACCTGGCCAGCTGAGTCTGCACCACCTGCTAGGGTTGGACAGGGTGGTCAGCTGGGCCTTGCTGGGGTTGCTCTGTAGCAGAGTCAGGATGGTGTGAGGAGCTGGAGCTGCTGCTAGACAAACACCTCTCCAGAGGAGCTGTGTTATAATAACCCATATGTTTCTATAGGGAGATGTGTCAATCTTTCTGGTTATCTGTAAACCAGTTTAATAATGAGCAGAGATTGTTGTGAAGTGTGTTGGTCTACATGTTCTTCTTGCAGATGAGCCTCCATCCATCAAGTCAGGCTCAGCTGTACAATAGTTGAGAAGCTGTGGCCTATACCTGGAAGATAATCTGAATAGCTGAAAGAGCCACCCAGCCCTTTCTGCTTTTTTGGTGTGTTTATCTGGTTGTTGCTCCCTTGTCTTGCCTCCGGGGAGCTGGAACAGAACGTGGAACAGAAAGGATGAAACTGAGCAAGGGGGGTGGAGAAAAGCTTCCCACCAGGTGGCACTAGCCTGACACAGCTACCCTTGGAGGCTGTTTGATTTTTGTCTTGGGATGAGTGTCTCTGGGATTCTCATTTAATTTTCAAGGTTCTGCCCTGACAAGTGAGTTTTAAAAATAGTGTAAAAGTTTCTCAGAGTTAGTCATTACACTTGAGACTAATCCAGTGTACTAAATCATTTGTGCTGAATCTGGATTCTTGATCAGAGAGTCAGTGTGTCTGAACTCATTGCATATACAAGGCAAGTTTGAAACTGTTAAATGTTCTTGATGCAATTTGGGTTTAACTAACATCGCAAGCTCTGGCTCGTTACAAGTGCACTGAGGGCTGAAAAACTAAACAGGCTCACTTATGCCTCAAGCCTTGTGGAACCAATAAATGATTCTGTCTTGGTTTGGTGACTGCAATCAGACTGTAATCCTCTTTTGTCTTCCATTACGATATATTTTCCCCTCCTGGGTGAGCTTCCAGGGTGTTTTGCAGATGGTGAGAAATACAAGGGAAGGGAGATGTATATCCTTGCTTTAGCATTTCCTACAAGTTTTCTTCTTTGGAGGTATCTTTTTATTGAGTAATTAATTCCTCCGGCTCTCCTGCAGTAGTTTATACTAGGAACAGATACAAACCCCTCTGCAACTACTGCTTTCCAAGTTGCTCTGTTTGTCTGCAAAAGCAGCTGGCTGTGCTGAGCAGTGTGTGCTCCCAGCGCTGCAGCAAGGATAACTCCTGACTAAAGGGCTGCAGCTCTTCAAGGGTGCCTGGCTTATGCAGCCTTATGTGGATTTTGTAGATGCTTTTTCCGTGTAGAACTCTGAGTATCTGGGCTGACCTGGACTAAGAGCCATGCCCTGGTGACTGGCATTGGATGCAGAGGGCTGTTGGGTGCCTGCTAGGAGTCGAGGTTGAGGTGTTGGCATCTTCTGGCTGCAGTTGTGATGGCACCTGTAGTGAGTCCCTGTTGTGTTTGTGTGCTGTGGCGCTCTATGTTTCCAGAAGCGCAGGCGTCTCCCCACCTCCAAGGATTGAGAGGTTTGCCATATAACTTTTCCTTGGTAAACAAACAAGCATTCAGACTGGGGAGCTAAAAGATGGGGAGGGAAAACCCATTCGGGAGTTGAGAGCGTTATTGCTTGGCAAAGATACTCATGCTCTGAGCCTTATCAGGGACTTGGGAAGTGTAGCCTGGAATTGGTGCAGAGTCACTGAGCATTTGGCAGCCAAATCCCTTGGTGCTGGAAGAATGAAGCTCTAATCTCATTGGCAGGTGCCTTGTTGTTTGAGCTGTCTGAGGGTGTTTCTGTTGCTCCGCTGGAGCAGCCTCAGTGCAAAGGAATCAAACTGGCAAGTGTCTCGCATGATGGAAGTGTCCTACCTCGGTGCTTTTCCTGAACCTTGAAAAAGTGAGATCTTTTGCTGGACCTCTCCCCTCGCCTTCCTGCAGTTTCCGCTGCCCAGTGAAGGACACTGGCAGTGCCAGAGGAGGGAGTTGGAACCATCCCTAGAACCGTCCCAAGTTCACTGTAACTGGAGATGGCCTGGGTGACCTAATAAATCTGTTTCCTGGCTCCATGGACAATGTGGGATTGTTCAGCGGGGCTCTTTGACCAGTTTAGTTTTCAATGGCTTAAGTGTTTTATTTTGCTACTTCGCTTGGAAGGTTACTTGCGATCCCATTAGACTGTGCTGATAAATTTAGCCTGGTGTATGAATTGGCCTTTGCTCCCTCCTCTTCTGCATGGTCTCATCCTCTCCTGGTGAATTCCCTCTTTGAACCTTGTACCTCCACCTACCTCTAGGCAGTTTTCTTTCCTCCATGACACCTTGACATTCTGTTTGCTGTCAAAAAGGAGGATTTGGAAAGGAGATACCGTGCTCATTGTGGCATCCTGTGTAAGGCTCTGCACAGTTACCTGCACAGTGGCTTGTGTCCACCATGCAGAGCTATTCCATGTATGTAAATTCCAGCAGTGAAAATGGGGAGCTCACTAGAGCCGTGTGCTGAGCGCTCCGTGTTTCCTTGTTCTCTGCAGGAAAAGCTGCCAGTACCCCCAGTGCGAGGCTGGGCAGATGCACAGGGTGGATCTGCTTGTGGAGCAGGCAGCCCCTTTGATATGTGAGATGCTTGTTTGGGATCCGGGTGCTTGCCAAGAGAGGGGCCACAGCAGCCAATTGTCAGAGTTGCCTCACCTGAACTAATTACCCGCCCTGGAAAGTATAGTTGATACTAATCATAGGTGCTGAGCCAAGCCTGTCCTGGGGAAGCAGGGAGCTGCAGGGAGGCTTTCACAGAACTGAGAGGCTTGGAGCTGTGCCACTCTTTGGTGCCAGAGAGCTTCTGGGAGGAGAGCCCGCAGCCCTCTGGGCCTGCTCCTCTACCTGCTCTCCTGCCAAGGCTGGTGAAGCAGTGGGAGCCATAGGTGAGTGGGGTTTAGGAGATAGGTCGCAGTGCTGCTCTGTGCTGCATCGTGTTGCTGGAGCCTTGCTCTGCTCAGATTCCTGGTGCAGGGATTGACCGAGGCATCGGCATGGCTGTGACCAGGGACCTTCTCTCCCAGCCAGCCCCTGACAGGGAGTGTGGTTTGCTCAGGAAAGGGGTGGGTTCCCCTTGTGATGGAAGTGTCACTTAGCAGGGCTGCAGGATTGCCAGGCTGAGGGTGGCACCTGGTGCTTGGCAGACTCACAGGCTTGCCCTGCCCAGGGCTCCTGCACTTCACCTTACCCTTCTGTGCACTGCTGGGGCTTTGTACACCAGGAGAGAGGAACAGGGAGCAGTGGTATCCAGACACACATACAGAGATCTTGTTTCCTATTTAGAAAAGGAAATGCCTCGTGTAAAGCTTTAGCGTGTTCATTGCGTGGAAAAGCAGTGGACAAAAGGCCCATCCAGGCCTGACTGCCAGCTACAGCCAACCCGGGCTGCTCTGAGGCACGAGGCATGGTGGCAGGACTTGTCTTTGTCTCGGCTCTGTCTTCAATGGTGTATCAGGAAGGGGTGACTCAGAGCCCTGAACATCCTCATTAAAAGCTGCTTTACCCCACGTGCCATCCAAAGAGGATCAGTGGTTCTCACTTTTCCATGCACATCACTGCTTTCCAGTCCTTTCCCCTTACATGTTCTCCTTCTTCCAGGCTCTGAGGTTTTTAGTGGGGTGCCAGGCATAGGTTTGGCTTTGCTGTCCATTCAGCCCATCACTGGAGATGCCCAGGAAAGCTACTTCAAGCGTGGGGCCTGCAGGAGGATCTGCCTACGTTTCTTACCTGCCCAGGAACGGAAAATGGAACTGCTTGCCCAGCACTGGGCTCCTGGGGTGGCAGCATGGGGAGATTCCAGCCCTGGTCTGTGAGAGCAGGAGGGGTTTTTTCTGTGCAAAGAGGTATCAACAGTGTCGGATCACCTCTCAGGTGCCCTGAAGACACTGCTCTTGCTCCGTGTCCCACCATCCATCCCTGAGCCTCTGCTCTGGGGTTATTTAAGGTTCCATATCCTGCTCTGATGCAAGAACTGCACAACACAGACAGCATGGGGACAGTGAAGGAGGCTGGATTGAATGCCACATGTCCTGATTTTAGCAAGGCTTAAGATACTGAAAGAGGAACCTGAATATCTGAGCGCTGTTCTTGGTTCTGCCAAGAGCCTGTAGTGTGATGTCGAGCATTCAGCTTTTGTGGGTGCTGTGTTGTCCTGCTGTGAAGGTGGGTGCTGACACCAGGTGCAGTGCACAGGAAAAAGCTGCTCCCTGTGCACTGCCCTCAGCACACAGTGACTCGGACGTGCAAAACAGCCCCAGTACCGTGCACTCACTGCTTTCTGCTTTGCCTGTGACTTTTATCCAGAGTAGGCACTTGGATAACGCTATAAAGGCAGCGTGCTGCTTATCTTTGATTTGTTACATTCAGGGAAGGATGAGTTTACTCTTCTGGGGGGTATTTTTTTCTTCCTTATTTGAATGTTTAATCCAGGGAATTAAAGTTATGTTGCTTCAAGATTTAGCAGCTGATGCATTTCAGCTTCAGAAAAATGCATTCTGAGTTTCTCAGGGTGCAGTGCAGAGTTTGGCACTGTACAGATTGCTGTATAAACAAACCCACGGCCCCTCCGTTCAGACCACACTGCTCTTGAGCAGCACTCATAGTTATTGAGAAACAGAGCTGGTGCTACCCATGAAGCCTGGAGGGCAGGATTTCCAGGTAGGGATAACTGCCTGTGGGTATGGTGGCAGGGCTGATGTCTCTCACAGGAGGCTTGATGAGCAGTAGCTTTAGGAGCTGGAGTAACAGGCACTGTGTCTGTGGCAAGTTTCTGCCTCCCCTCCCCTGGCAGCAGGATACCCTGGTGTGCCAAGGGGCTGGCAGGCAGAGGCAGCCCATGAGCGTGCTTGAGCCCTGGGCATCTGGGGTCCACGTGGCAATTCTGCTTTTCCATCCCTTCCCCCACTGGCTGCTGCAAGGCTGGAGGTCCCTGCTGCCCCTGGCAATTGTCCGCTGTGGTTCTCAGTCTTCCCCTGCTTTGTTTACAGCTGTTCCAGATGTGCAGCGCTTGGCAGGAGCCCCCATGACATGGGAACACAAGTATCTCCTGTTCCTGCCTCGCACGCGCAGTGGTGACTCACAGGTGACCTTGCCCCAACTTTGCTGAGGGGGATGGAAGGTGAGGTCCTTGTGGTTCAAGGTGACTCCAGAAGGTGGTGAGGGGCCAGAGACAGGATGCTGCGCTCTTCCCTCCTGCATGGAAGCACGGAAGGGGTGCAGAGGTGCTGGTGACACTTTTTCCACAAGGAATTGGGGCTCTGAGAGCCCCCATTGTTATTCCCCTGGGAATGCACTCTGTGGGTGCAGACTGTACCCCCACCCTCCTTGGGGCCCCCACCTGGGCTGCTCAGCATTCCCCCTGGTGCTCTGCAGCATCCTGCCCCGTGTCCACCCCACACCATCCTTGTGTGTGTGTGGTGTACGTGTCCCCCCACCCTGTGCCATCCCAGCGACGCACCCTCCTGCTCAGTGGAGATATGAAGTCATCCTGGGGGGGCCTGGGGAGGGAGGAGTTCCCATGGTGACAGACAGCGATTCACCCGACAGGGCAGGGCGGTTGCCTCGTCCTTTTTATTCCTTTCTTCTGGAGTCGGGCACCCAGCCAAAGAGCTGAAGGAGCAATGGCCCAGCCTCGCGGGGGAGAGACATGAGGACAAGTCTGGTCTTGTGAACTGCACAAATTCCTCTGGAGCACAGTCCCCCCTGCAGCCTGGCTGCTGCCCCACACGGAGGGGCGATCCTGACTCCTCTGCAGCCTTGGACCACTGGGTGTGGGATCTCTGCAGCTTGCTCACAACCCCAGCAGACTGATGACCAGACCTTTATCGTCCTTCCTACGTGTAAAACACTCAGGGCAGCATCCTGCAGCTGCTAGGGATCCAGCACTGTTAGCCAGCATACCCCTGCTATGGGCAGGTGCAGGTGAAAGAGCTTGTGCCATCCATGTGCCATCCATGTAACCAGCGCCCAAGGCTTACCAAAGCCCCTTCCCTAGAGGCTGCAGCATGGTCCCAGCTCTCCAGAGGTATGTACCCCATCCTGTGCCCCTGCCTGTCCCAGGCAGGGCCCCCGCCATGCCTGGGTGTGAGCTGTGCCGTCCTCTCCCTGGTGGAGCACGTGCCCATAGGTGCCTGGTGGGCTGCAGAGCCCCTTCCAAACATGTCTCCCCCCAGCCCTCGAGCTGCAGGCGATGCTCCCTGCACCTCTGCCAGGTGCCCCTTGCGCAAGGAGCAGCCAAGCCCCGGGAAGAGTGAGATGGGGGCTCTTTTCATGAGTCCTGCCAGAACTTTTTAAGAAGCCGCAGGTAGTCTTTAGTGGGGTGTTGGTGCAGGTTGTGAAACACTTGAATAGAGGCAGAGAGGAAGAATTGAGCAACCACTGCATCCTCATAGATGCTAGACTTGCATCCCATATGCAGAACTGGGGAAGTAAGAGCAGGATCGGCCGAAAATGGAGCAAGTGAGGGACAGCCTTTCCCTGGCACAAGGGCTGATAGAGAACTGGTTTTGGAGAGCTGAGGTGAGCAAACTCCCTCTTGGGCTGCTCCAGAGTGGGTCTCTCTTGCTGTCACTTTTGAGCACAGGCCAATGTACTGTTCTACCACGGCCAGTGGTGCCAATGTCTGCAGGCTGGCAGCAGGAGGGACTGAGCTAAGGTGTTAGTGACTCCTAATTTCCATCTCTTGGGAAGGAAATGGCAGTCCACAGTGAGCCCCTGAGGGCTGGCTCCTTGGACTCTCAGCTATTCCTCTTGGCAACACTCCTCCCCAGGGAATACAGCTGCCCTGAGCCCCTGCAGCCAGGAGGCATGTGCTGTTGCCGTTGGAGGGAGGAACAAATACTCCCGGCCCCAGCAAGCCGTGTGAACCCCCCACGAGGAGCAGCTTCTTGCAGCACAGCTGGCAGCATCCCGGGAACTGCTCCAGCTTCCCAGGGCCGTGTGCTACCTGTCTGCCCTTCCTCCTCCCTGCCTGGCGAGTGGTTTCTGTGAGCTGCCACTGTGCTGTTCCCCTGGCATCCCCTGTCACGCTGCTGCCCACTCTGGCAGGGTCTTCAGGGTCCGTGAGTGCTCCTGTGGGGGCTCCAACAGCCAGGTTAGGCTACAGCTGGCCTCGTGGCCCCGGGTGCCACACTGGGAGCTGGGCAACTGCCGCTTCCCAGAAGAGCTCAATGTCAGGCAGCAGAGCAGCTCTTATGCACAGGGAAGGTGGTGGTGCCTTGCCCAGCATAGGCTGGGGAGGAGAGATGGGGCAGCCATAGCTTTGTGGTGCTTGTCCCCTCTGATGGGGTGTGGAGATGGTGCCAGGTTTGGGACCTGGTGGGCATCTTGTCCCCACATGTGGCAGGGGCTGCTGTGCTGCTGCAAGTGCCCCGGCTCTGCAGGGCTGGGCTCTGTCCTGAGATGCTGCAGACACCCCTGCTTGGCTGCTCCCAGGTCAGTCTGGTTTGAAGCAGAGAGCTGTGGTACCACCCTGCCCGTGCTGCTCGTCTGCACTCCTGTGAGGTACCTGGGAACAGTGCTGGGGCTCCTGTGTGCTCCTGGGAGCCAGATTTGGAGCAGTGTGGCAAGCACCCTGCAAGGCCAAGTAACAGCCCCCAGCACCCAGGAGGGGCTGAGCTGTCCTGTCTGCCACACACCTTTCCAGAGGGATGCTGGCAAGGGCTTGAGGCAACCAGAGATGTGGCACCTTGGTGTTTGCAGGTAAGATGATCCCCTCACTTTCCCCAGCGCTGCAGGGAAGCACAGGTGACCTGGGCTTGCCCCGGGCTGCTCTCCCTGGAGCTGGGGCAGCAGGAATGCCACCTTTCACCTTTGCATCTCATCACTTAGCCCGAGGTGCTGTGCTGCTCATGATGCTGGTCCCTGGGGACCCCCGCAGGGTTGGGCAGGCAGGCTGGGCAGCTCTGGTGGGTGCAGGTGGGCACGGGCTGGCTCAGCCATCCTGCGTGTTAAGTCATGCTCTGTGCACCATCCGCCCAGCCTACACATGCTCTGAGTGTGCACAGCATGGGCTGGCAGCGCTCCCTCGGCTTCCCTTCATCTCCTCCTTCCTGCAGGCACCCAAGGGGAAACCGCTCCCTCTGCTCTGCCAGTCCCTGCTCTTGCACTGCTTTGGGTTGCCCTTCATGCAGCCAAAGCCTGGCTTTGCCCCAGGTGCTGCCAGACACTGCCTGCTGCTGCCTGCAAACCCTGCAGCCAGGGCTGGGCTGGGAGCACCTCAATTCTTATAACCCCAAGGCAGGGAATTCATCTGCCTGTACAAAGAATCAGGAGCTTCCCTTCCATAGGTGTGTGTGCTCGGCTGTCTGGGATATCTCTAGGGCATGAGCACCCCATGGGACACTCAGCATGAGGAAAAGCAGCATTGGTTTCACACAAAGGTGTTGGAAGAGCTTTACTGTACCTGGTCCCTGCATTTCCACTGTCTCCTGCATCCTCATCCTCAAGGGCAAGCAAGGCTGATTTTACCGAGCCTGGACCCCTCTGCAAAGTTGGCGCTGTAGGGCCAGGAGTGAAGGGGAGCAGCTCTTGCCTCAGTCAGTGGAGAAGCTGGATTCCTGCAGATGAGCCGGGCTCTGTGAGTGGTGACCTACAGCTCCTGCCTGCACCCTGCTTAACCCTTCCCCCTGCCTCCCCCTGGGCCACTGACACCCAGCCAAAGCCCCTTGCAGCCTCTCTGGGCACCCCCAGCATTACCCAAAGCCCGGCCACAGGATGCAGCTGAAGGCAGGTTGTTAACTGGCAACTGTGGAACTCCATGCAGTGCTGCTGGCTCCTTATCCTGCTTCCATCATCCCCATCATCACCTTCCCCTTCTGGCACGCTGGCCACATGCCATTGCAGAGCACCGCTGGCCCTTTGCAGAGCCCTGGCGGTGCCTGGCTCTCCTCTCCCTTGCTATTCCTGAGAGCCAGCCTGCTGTGTTCTGACCAGAGCCGCCTTCTCCTGCCCAACTTATCCAAGGGGGGGGTCACATCCTCATGGTGTTACCGTTCTCTCCCTCAGCCCATTCTGCCTGGCCGGCAGGGCTTGGCTGCGTTCCAGCTCAGCTTCGTGCGATGCCGGTGAGTGGCCGTGCCGGCAGCAGCCTCCAGACACAACAGTTTATTGGTAGGAAAAACTTCCCATCCTTGCACAGCAGCTGTGGGAGAGCTGGGACACGCACCTACCCCACGAGAAGCCCTGGTGTGGAGGCACAATGGGCTCAACCTCATCCCAGGTCTGACTGCAGTAGGACCACTTGTTTCCATCATCCCTGCAAGTGGGAGTATCCCGCTCACTTTGGGCATCCCCAGAGCCACTGAGCAGAAAGGGGAGCCCGCTGGTCATGACTTTGCCCTGATGTCATGCTTTGATTCCTTTTCCTGCAGGGATGCGGCTTTGGGCAGCAGAAGGGTGGGAAGTGCTGCTGCCTGTCCCCTGCAGCACATAAGAGCTGGGGGTTTGCTGTCTGTTCCCCTTGAGAATTGCAGCCTGGAGGAGCTGTCACGGCTGTCTTGCAACCCAGATCCCTTGGGACAGGTCAGCAGGAGGTAAGGGGTGACCAGTTCCCCACCCTGGCCTATTTTGTGGCCCCTGGGCTTGCTGGTGTGTCCCATGGGGTGGCACAGGGGTTCCCCAAGGCTGCACTGTGAGTGTGATGCTGTCCCTCTGGGCTGTCCCCAAGCTGACTGGTGATGATGACAAGGGGTCATGGGCCCCTTTCCCAGGATGCTGGTATTGGGTGGCTGGGTGCCACAGCATGGAGCTGGCGGTGACTGGTGCTGGGAGACATCCCTGGAGCGTGTCCCAACTGGCCCCTGTGGCAGGCGAGGTTCCCCCTCCGGGCTCTGGCCAGCTTCTCCTCCTCTTACCCTCCTCGGAACCAGCCCCCCGCTGCTCCCCTCTGTCTGAAAGCTTCCCAATTTAAAAGTGCCTGGAGAGGGGGCTTCTCCCTCCCAGCACCCCCAGAGCTGCCTCATGCATTCCCACTGGCTGGGGAATGCCTGTGTCATGCTGGAGTGTGGAGCACTGCAGGACCACTGCAGGACCAGAAAACTGAAGTCCTGTAAGGGTTATGCTGAATCCCAGCCCATGTCAGATCAGCACCAGATGCAGTGGCTGTGGGGTGTGGAGGGGCTGGGCAGAGGATGGGGCGCAGACCCTGCAGCACCACAGGCACAGCTGTCTCTGCATCCCAGCACCCATCTCACCGTGCAGCATCTCACCATGATGTATGTATGACTCATCCCACCCCAGAGAGCTGAAACCTCACCTGGGGCTGAAGAAAACATTTACTTCTTGTTTCCCACTAAAGCAGCAGTGAGGCCCCATGCCTGGCAAGTGTGGGCAGGAGAAGCTCAGCCCTGGTGCTTCCCTTGTGTGCACTCTCAAACTGGGGGGGCTCCTATGCCTGGGGGTACTGTGACCCCCTGTTTACCTGGCCAGTGCCCTGCAAGGACCAGGGTCAGTGTGACCTAGGGATATGTTTTCTCTCTTCTTGTGATCTGACTGGCTGGTGAGTGGCATTTGGGAACCAGGATGGCATGCACAGGCAAGAAGCTGGGGTCAGGGTCAGCCCTGCAAACCTTGATTAGTGTCAGTGAAGAGGAGTCAGCGTGCTTTGGGGCTGAGCGAGCTGAGAGGTGGGGAACCCCAGAACTGGGCTATGGGAGTGACTGGTGGCCTGGCTGCCAGCCTGCCAGGCTTCAGGAAGGGCTGACAGCCTTTCGGGATGTTCCCGGAGGGATTCGCTGCAGCGGCGCGGGGCGCCCGAGTGAGTCACTCGCACCTGGTGCTCTCGCTCTGCAGAGGCAGCACCGTCCCGCGCCGCGGGCCGCGGATTCCTTCCCTGGCCCTGGTATGCAGGGGGAAGCTGGGAAACACCGCAGAAGGGGAGGCACTCTGGTTTTGGGGACCCAGCACACCTGCGTACCCCCCTCCAGTGCCAGTGTAAGGGGAATGCTGCTGACAAGATGGTCAAGATGCTGTCCATGCCCCCATGGACATGGGGTTTGGAACCACCCCAAATCGGCGCCTGTCACAGTTCTAGGGGCCGAGGTGGCAGGCAGAGCCCCCGGCACGGCTGCGAAGTGTCGCGGTCCCGGTGCCGCTGCCTGCGGTGCCCACCGGGCGATGCTCGCCCCAGCGCTGTCCCGTTTGCCAGGGTGACCCCTGGCCGCCCGTGCCCTGTCGTCGGCACCGCGCCTTGGGGCTGCTCCACCAGCTCCGGGCCCGAGGCCAGACACAGCGCCCTTGGCAGGCCCCTCCGCTCCCTGTTTAACGAAGCCCCTTGTCTAATTGGGACAGGCCGCCTTGTCTTCATTAAACGAGCTCTGGAGGGAGGAGGGTTTGGGGATGGTCCTGACCTGGGGATGCTGGACTCACGGCCGGACTCACAGGTCTGGGGCAGGCAGGGGGAAATCTGTGACCACCGTGAACCTCGGAACCCCCCGGCCAGGTGTGGGAGCCAGGGCTGGGGTCTAAGGAGAGGAGGGCTAACGAAGAGGAGGGGATGCATTGCTTGCTGCGCCTTTAAGAAGAGCTGGGGCATCGCCACTCCTCCCCTGCTCGGGAACAGCGTGTGCCTGGGAAAGTTGCCTGCAGCCGACCCTGGAGCATCTTTGCTCGGTGGCCGGTGGCCCTGCCCCGGGCCCCCATCTGTGAGGCGGCCCTGGGTCTCAGCGACCCCCACTGTCACTGTCCTTGCTGCCCGCAAGAAGATGCCCCCGGACCTGTCCACTGCCCTGCCAGGAGCCGGAGGGGAGCCCCTGCGCCGGTGGCTGGGAGGGCACAGGTATGTGAGGTGCTGGGGACAGGGGAATGTGAGGTGACCAAGAGGACAGAGCGGGGGTAGCATGAGGCACATGGCAGGGCCATGAGCCAGGGTCAGCCCCAGGTGAGCAGAGACACCACGGGGAAGAATGGGGTGCAGTGTGATGTGCCCTCCAGGAGCAGTGTGGTCCCATAGGGTTCCCTGGGGGTGAGTGGCATCCTGAGGGTCAGGGATGCACCCTGGGCTGTGGAGCCTCAGGGGACAGTTCCACCAGTCACTGGGTGGGCAGGAAGTGAGACCAGGGCAACATGGGGTCCCTGACCACTCTGCTGGGCATCCTTTCCCTTTTGCCTCCTCCCAGCAACTGCAGCCATATCTTCAGTGGCCAGTTTCTCCAGCTCTGAGGTAGGTTTCAGGCACCGGTCTGCTCTGGTAGCTGCTGGGAGATGGTGTCTAGAGCAGGGCAGGAGGATGCCACAGAGATGGCTGCAGGGCAATTCCTGTACAAGAACCATGGGTGCTAGAGCACTACATGCTGAGTACTCCAAGCTGTGGGGGCAGGAAAAGTCCCAGCCAAGTCCTGAAGCCTTGTGTGAGCTGTGCTGGTGTGGGGAGCAGCCCTTCACCACCATTGTCCTTCCCAAGGCTGATGCTCAGAGTCAGGCTTAACCTGGAGGGGGTCAGGGGCTCCAGTCCCTGTGGCAGCTCCATCCAACTCTGCCGAGGGTGAGGCCCTGAAGTCCCTGGGGTCATATTCCCCTGAGATGGATGGAGGTGAGCAGCCAGCTCCTGGCTGGCAGGTCCCAGAGCTGCTCACCTTCCTGGAGGATGCAGATGCTGGAGGGAAAAGTGCCTTGAGCATTATTGGAGACTACTCAACGAAGTCTTGGCGGAAAGGCCAGCAGAAACGCTCCCCGGGGGTCCAGCCCTCTCCTGCTTCATCCGCACCTCGGAGCCCTTCAGTCCCTGTGTGTGGTGCAGCCAAGGCGGCACTTGATGTGGGACAGCCCGAGGAGCCGCTTCCCTTCCTTTCCTCCCAGGGGAGCGCGTGGGAAAAGCCCTTTGGGGGGGCCGGGCTGGGCGGGGGCCGCGCCGCTCCCCCCCCTCCGGACCGCGCTCCGGGCCGCCCTCCATAAAGGGGCGGGAGCGCCGGGGGCCGGTGCTCGCCGGCACCGCCTGCGCCCGGCTCGGCTCGGCGCGGAACGGCGCGGAGCGGAGCGGTGCGGGACGGAGCGGGGACGGCGGGTGAGCGCGGGGCTGTGCCGGGGGTTCCGCCGTGGGCGGGGGGCGCTGCGGGGCGACCGAGCCTCCCGCGCGGGCACCCACGGGCGCTCGCCCACCCTCCCGCGGAGGGGCTCGCTCCGCCCGGGCCGGGCGGTGCTGGGACTGGGACCCGCCGTGGCCATCGCGGGGGTGTCGGACCAGGTGTCCCTCGGCACCGCGTGCGTGGGAAGCGGCGGGACGTGGGGCTGGCGGGCAGGGCTGCCCACGCTGGCTCCCCGCAGCCCTAGAGCACCTTCCTGAGGAGGAGGGAGCCCCTGCGGGCTGGGGGACCGGGAGGCAGGAGCGGCCGAGGTGCGCTGCTGCCGGTGCCGCGGCGTGGGCAGGGGAAGGGCTGGCGGGAGCCAGAGCCCGGACTGGACTGGGAGGGCTGGAGTGAGGCCAGGCGCTGCTTGTATCCCCCGCACTGTGGGCAACCCCACCGGCTGTACATGGGCCAGCTGCTGCCTCCCTGCCCCGGGCTGAAGCGGGGCTCTCCCTGCGCCATGGGGTGCCTGGGACGGCACTGGCACCCTGCCCTCCCAACGCTGCCAGGCGTCCTGGCACGAGTGGTTCTGGGAACTTCCCGGGCTGCTGTCCCCGAGGTGTGGGGCTGCTGTGGGGCCATGATGGCAGGATCCTCTCTTGCAGGCTCCCACGATGAGCCGCCAGCTCCTGTTTCTGGCTATGCTCCCCATGCTCCTGAGTCCCCTGCCTGCCATGGCGCAGAAGAGGAGCCAAGGTGGGTGCTGAGCACTGGGGGTCATGCAGTGGGTGGGATGATGAGAGAGGGCCAGCACCACTGTGCTGGTCCACGCCCTGAGCACTGTCACTACCCCACAGCCGTGTGTGAGGATGTGCTGGAGGCCGACATAGCCTTCCTGGTGGATGGCTCATCCAGCATCGGCAGGAACAACTTCCGCACTGTCCGCACCTTCATGGATGACCTGGTGGGGCCCTTCGTGCAGGTGGTGGGTGAGAAGGCGGTGCGCTTTGCCGTGGCACAGTACAGCGACGACCCACGGTGAGCCCCGGGGAGGGGGCATGTGGGGCAGCAGGGTGGCAGGGCTGAGAGATGACACTGTCCCCCTGCACTCCCCAGGGTGGAGTTCACCTTCTCCCAGCACGCCGATGGCCCAAGTGTCCGGAGGGCCATCCAGCAGCTGAGCTACAAGGGCGGCAACACACGGACGGGTGCTGGCTTCCGCTACATTGCTGACAACTTCTTTGGCCCCACACAGCTCCGGCCCGGGGTCCCCCAGGTACAAGGAGGGCTCTAGCGAAACAGGGAGAAGGGTTGGGTCTATGGGCCCCATGCTGGGTCTCACATCTCTTGCCTGGCCCCCACAGATCTGCATCCTCATCACAGATGGCAAGTCCCAGGATGATGCCGAGGGGCCGGCAGCGAAGCTGAAGAGCCAGGGCATCAAGATCTTTGCCGTGGGTGAGCGGGGCTTCAGCGCCATGCTAGGGGTTCTCCTGCTTGGTTCAGGGTCCCTCCCTCACCCATCATCTCCATCCCTCCCAGGGGTTAAGAACGCTGACCACAAGGAGCTAGCTCGTGTGGCCTCAACGCCTACTGAGGCCTTCTTCTCCTACGTTGGTGACTTCAAGCTGCTGAGCACACTGGTTCCACTGATGACACGCAGGGTGTGCACGAGTGTCGGGGGCACCCTGCGTCTGCTGGGTATGGGTCCCCATCCTCCTCCCTGACACACCCAGGCTGTGCTCACCATGGGTGCACTCTTAACACCCATCCCTACTCAAAATGCTTTCCTGCTCATCCCATCAAAACGGACACACATCTGTGCTGCCCCATAAAGGTCTCCCCTCTGCCTTATGCACCCTGGAACTGACAGCCTCTGTGCTTCCTCACAGATGGGCAGAGCCATACTGGCCCCTCCAACCTGGAGATCCTGAAGCAGGGCTTTGACCAGCTGCGGATCCGCTGGACGGCAGCCGGCGGCCCTGTCACCGGCTACCGGGTGCAACACGTGCCACTGACAGGGCTGGGGCAGCCGATCATGGCAGAGAGGCAGGAGGTGAGTGCTCCTACCTGGCTGCTCAGAGTTCCTGGGGGTCCCTGGTGGCTCCACGAGTGACCTGGGGATGTTGAGGGGGTGACACTGTTCCTGCCCAGGTGAGCCTGGGGCCACGGGAGACGAGCACTGTGCTGCAGGGACTGCGCGTGGGGACGGAGTATCTGGTCACTGTCACTGCCCAGTATGCCAACAGCATCGGCGAGTCAGTGTCCAGCCGAGCACGGACCCGTGAGTGTCCATACCTTTGGGACAGGGGCGAACACATGCACTGGGTGCCCGCACATGGGGCTGGGAGCTCATCCCTGCTCCTGTGTGCCCCCAGAAAGCCGTGCTGGCTCCATGCTGGATTTTCGCGTGGTGGAGACTGGAGCGACCTTCCTGCGACTGGCCTGGCAGCCTGGCCCTGAGCTCCCCCAGGGCTACAGTCTCAGCTACACCATGCAAGGTGAGGGGATGGTCCGTGCGAGGGTCAGTGCTGCCTGGATGCCCTGCCTTTGCACAGCCCCATGGGCACGGGGAGCAGATGGATGGAGGTTGATGCAGGGATGCATGCCCAGAGTGCTGCGGGTGTGTACACGCCCGCCTTCACCACTGCAGCCGTCACGCGTCCCTGGGCCGTGGGGCACGCATGTGTGCAGGGCTGTGGAGGCAGCCTGTGTATTCCTACTCCCTGAGGCTTCATGCACAAGGCTCAGGGTGTGCACGATGGGCAGGGGCCCCCGTGTGCACCCCAACTCAGGGCTGGGAGGGCAGGCACACGTCTGCCCCCATGACTGCTGCACGTGGGGGGCAGGCAGCAGACTCCGGTCCCAGCCAGGGGCTGGGCTGGAGCTGCACACCTGGCAGCCCCACCCTGGCCCTGGGCGATCCAAGGGGTGCCCCTGCCCTGGCCCATGTCCCAGCCTCTCCCGGTACTCCCCACCCCTGGCAACAACTGGCATCCTCAGGGCAGGGTGCCAGCCCACAAGCACCCCTTCCCTGCCGGGTCTGGAGTGTTCCATGCCCTTGTGCCCACCCACACCCTCTCTGCTGTGCTTCCAGGAGCAGCCCACGGGGAGGAGAAGAGCCTGGGGGCCAGTGCACAATCAGCCACACTCAGCAACCTGCGCCCCAACACGGAATACGTGGTGATGCTCCGACCCCGCTATGCACAGCAGCCTGCTGTCCCTGCCACCCTGACTGCCCGGACACGTAAGCACTGAGCCTGGCCCTGGGCTCAGCTGGGGTTAGGAATGGGTTCCCAGCACAGGGATGTCCCTCCAGTCACTGTGCCTCATTGGGATGGGGCTGCCAGGCCCATCGCAGCCTGTGGGAGTGGGGGTGGGATGGAGGTGAGCATGACTACAGGGTGATGCTCTGAGCCCCAAAAGTTGGTCCCAGGTCAGGGTGCAGCACTGTGACCTTCCAACTTCCTTTGCAGACTTCTGGGAGTGTTTCACCAGAGCTTTCCTCACATGACGTAAAAATTCTGACTGAAAAAATGCAGTGTGATTTTTTTTTTAATTTGAGTACAGTGTTCTGCAGGAGGAAAATGTGGTTTCCACCAGGAAAGAGGGTGGTAGAAAGCAAGTAGAAGTGAGGGTTAGGCCCCCAGGGCAACACCTTTGCAAGCCTCAGATTTTGGCAAACCAATACTTTCAGCTGCCCCAGGCAGTCTTAACGCACAGAAAGTATTTAAGGCATTAAGAGGAAGGCTTTAAGCTCCACTTTGCAGGGGTTTGGTGCTTTGAAGGAGCCGCCTGAGCGAGGGCTGCACTCAGTGACCTCAGTGCAGTTCAGCATCCATGAGCAGGGGCAGGAGGGCTTCTTGCCTCTGGAGCAGGCAGTTTGCAGACAAAGGTGATTCCCACTGCTCCCTGCCTTATTCTCATGTGGGGGATGGACAGGTACCTCTCTTCCTTCAGGGCATCCAGTGGGTGTGCAGCACTTGGCCGTCCACAACATCTCAGCACAGAGCATGCTGCTGGCCTGGCAGCCTGTCAGCGGTGCCACCGGCTACCGGCTATCCTGGGCGACCCTCGCAGGTAGGTGCCTGTTCCAGAGCTTGTGACCCCTAGGAGGAGGGACAGGAGGGGGCTGGTGGCACCTGCTGCCCAAAGCCCCCAAGGGACTGCTGCACTGGCTCCCACAGGGCAGGACAGGCACAGGGTGGACCTGGATGCTGGGCGAACGTCACACGCACTGGTGGGGCTGCAGCCCAACACCGACTACGTGGTGACAGTGGCCCCGCTCTTCGGGGAGCTGGAGGGGCCCACAGCCACCGTGCGGCAGAGGACAGGTAGGTGTTGGGTACGGGTGATGCCATCCTGCTGCTGGCATGTACTCTACCCTGGGATGGGGCCAGAACCATCCGCTATCGTCCCACATGCTCCCTATCCTGCTGTGTGCGGGGACTGGAGACCTGCTGGAGTGGGGGGCTGGCAGCAGAGTGGCACAGGGTAGCCTGGCCCACGGGGTTCCTCTTGCAGAGGCAGGTACGGATCAGACGCTGCAGACCAACATCCTGGGTCCCACATCCATCCAGGTGCTCTGGACCAGTGCCCGTGATGCCCGTGGCTACCGTCTAGAATGGAAGAGAGCCACAGGTGGGCTCAGGGTGCTCATTGTCCCTACAGGCCCTCTTTGCCAGCAGCTGGCAGTGACCTTTTCCTCCCCACAGGACCAGAGCCCCCCAGAACAGTGTCTCTCCCCAGCAGCACCAATACTTACCAGCTGACTGGGCTGAAGCCAGGCACTGAGTACCGCATCACCCTCTACACACTCTATGATGGTGGGGAAGTGGCCACCCCCGTCACCACCTTCCAGACAGGTGAGTGACTGCTGTGGGTCCCCTAGGTTGTCCCCCATGTGGCACTGCTCAGCCTGGGGACCCCCTTGGCCATGAGACCCCCTCAGCTGCCTGGTCGTGGCCGAGGATGACTATGGGGGGCTGTGCTGTCCAGGCTGTGCAGCTCCAGCTGTGCCTCACATGTCCTCTCGCAGGTGTGGAGGGGCCCGTGGGCGCTGTGTCAGATCTGCGGCTCGTTCAGGAATCGGGCAGGTGGGTGTGGCTGAGCTGGACCGGTGTCCCTGGTGCCACCGAGTACAAAGTGGTGGTGCGCAACAACCAGGGTGAGTCTGTGGGCAGGGGCACGGGTGGCACCTGGGGGACCCTGACCAGCTGACACTGAGGGTGTCCGCACTGCCCCCCTCCCGGCAGATGGCACGGAGAGGACGAGGCGTATCCCAGGCAGCCAGACGGGGCTGGAGCTGGGTGATCTCCGGGAGGGCATCACATACCTGGTGCGTGTCTCAGCCCTGGCAGGCAGCCGGGAGGGCAGTGCTGCCACACTCCCCGTCCGCCTCAGTAAGTACACATCAGGGTTAGGCACCAGGATTGCTGGTACTGCATTTTCCCACGCTGGCATGCATTTGTCCTCTGTTTCCCTGGAACCCTTTGGGGTGGCAGGGTGGCTCTGGGGTCCCTCTGGACTCCCCATGGTAACGCTGTGGTGCCATGGGGGGTGCAGAGTACCCAGCTGTGGGCAGCATCTCGGATCTGCGGGTGATGGAGGCCGGTCCCAGCCAGCTGCGGGTCACCTGGCGAGGGCTGCCAGGCGCTGGGGGCTACCTGCTGACGTGGCGAGGCAGCGACGGTGAGTGTGTGGACTGTGAGATGCTGCGGTGGCAGTGCCGGAGCCCTTCCTATCCCAGCCATCTGTGTTAGGTGTGAAGCAATCCCGCTTCCTCCCTGCCGATCCCACCATCTTCACCATCGAGGGGCTGCGTGCTGGCATCGTCTACACCGTCAGTGTCTCGGCCATCATGGATGGCCGCGAAGGCAGCCCTGTCACTGCCACAGGACGGATAGGTGAGGTGTCCTCCTGCCTGTCAGTGCTGTCTGGTGCCACTTGCTGTGAACCTCGGTGACAGTCGCCCTCTTGGTGTCACAGCACCTGAGCAGGTGGGGACGGTGACCCAGCTGGAGGTGCAGGCATCCAAGAGCAACGTTGCCCGTGTCACCTGGGTTGGTGTGCCAGGAGCCACCGCCTACCGCGTGGTGTGGAGCCGTAGGGATGGTAACGTGGGAAGAGGATGGGGCTGGGCTGTGAGTATGACAGGGTGGGTGGGCTGATGCCACAGTCCTTGGCAGGGGGCTCTGAGAATAGCCGGCGAGTTCCTGGACACACCAACTCCTTTGACATCCCCGACCTGGAGGGAGGCGTCTCCTACACTGTGAAGGTGACGGCACTCATCGGCAACCGGGAGGGCAGCCCTGTCTCCATTGTTGTCACCACTCGTGAGTGCTGGGGCTGGGGGCAGCACTCCAGGATGGCACTGGGCACCCCTGTCCCTAACACCTGCCCCTTTGCTCCACAGCGGAGGCAGTCCCACTGCCCCTTGTCAGTGGCTTCCAGGTGACGGAAGCCTCGGAGCACCGCCTGCGCCTGGCCTGGTTGCCTGTGGCTGGCAGCACTGGGTACCGCCTGGTCTGGCGCCTGGCTGAAGGTGAGCCTGGCCGCCCAGCACCCCTGCAAATTCACCAGCCCCCAATCCGCACCTGCTAACCCCTCTCTGCCCCTGCTAGGGGGGCCCCAGCGCAGCCAGCAACTCCCAGCCAACTCCAGATCCTATGACCTGGCGGGGCTGGAGCCAGGCCGGCGCTACCACATCAGCATCATCAGCCTGGTTGGCAGCCGGGAGAGTGAGCCAGCCACTGTCACTGCCATCACTGGTAAGGGACTTCCTGGTGCCAAGGCAGCATCAGCCCCCTGACACATGGCTTGAGCCCAGAGGGGCACCCAAGAACTGGGCTGTCCCAGCCTTGGGCTGGGGAGGGAGCTGGGAGGAGGCTGGAGGCTGCCCCATGGGGCTGGGACACCCTTTCCTCCTCCTTGGCAGCGGCCCCAGGCCACATCACCAGCCTGCGCGTGACAGAGGTGCGGAGAGATTCGGTGACACTCACTTGGACCCCAGTCCCTGGTGCCTCTGGCTACGTCCTTTCCTGGAACCCTCCTGCAGGTGAGATGAATGGGTGGCCCCGGGACAAGGGGCAGCATCCCCGTGAGGGCTTGCTGATCCCCCTGACTGTCCCCTGGGCGGCAGCCGGTGGGGAGAAGGGGCGGACGCTGCCCAGTGCTGCCAGCTCCCAGCAGGTCTCCGGGCTGCGCCTGGGCCAGCGCTACACCTTCACCCTCCGCCCACTCCTGGGGAGTGTCCCAGGCGCCGAGACATCCGTCAGCGAGCGCACAGGTATGGTGTGGTCACTGCAGGGGTGGGCTGGGCTTGTCTTCACTCTGATGGTGGCTTCATCCATTCCCTGCCCACAGTCTGCAGGGCTGCCCAGGGTGACATTGTCTTTCTGGTGCACGGCACCCGTGACAGCTCCTCGGGTGCCGAAGCTGTCCGCACCCTCCTATCCAACACCGTGTCCGCCCTGGGGCGCCTGGGCCCTGAAGGCACCCAGGTAGGGTGCTGCTGCAGCGGTGAGGGCACAGGGGGCATGGGTGGGGCATGGTGCCCACTGTTCACATGCACCTTTACAGGTGGCTCTGGCCACATACAGCTACCGCAGCCTGCCCTGGCTGCTCCTCAACCGCTCCAGTGACCTGCCTGCCGTGCTGGAACAGATCCGCACCATGCGCTACGAGGAGCCCAGCGGCAACGCCATTGGTGAGGGGTTGCACTGAGAGCTGGGGCAGTGGCTGCTGGGATCCTGCTGACTGTCCCCTCCTCCTTTTCCTTCTCTAGGGGCAGCCATCACCTTTGCCAGAACCTACCTGCTGAGCCCTGGTGCAGGGCGCCGGCCCAGGGTGCCAGCAGTGCTGGTGGTCCTGGCTGACGGCCCCTCTGGGGACGATGTCATTGCTGCGGCCAGGGATGTCAAGGCTGGGGGTGAGAATGGATGGGATCCCAGCAGGGTGTGCAGGGAGTTCTGTGGGATGCTGAGGGTGCTCTTGGCTCAGGGGTGCAGGTGCTGGCGGTGGGCTTGGAGGGGGCAGACCGGGAGCAGCTCCGGCACATGGTCACCAGTGAGGACCCACGGTACATCTACCATGGTGACAGCCTGACAGAGCTGGAAGGAGAGCTAACTGATGACCTCTGCACCATCATCTCCACTAGGGTAAGGTCAGAGTGCCTCGGGGGGTGAGGAGGGGGGCAGCCCTATATAAGCCAGGGGGTTCTCCCACCCCTGGGTTCACAAAGGCTTGTCTTGTCTTGCCAGCCAGAGCCAGAGCTGAAGCCAAAGCCCTGCACTGTGCAGTGCCCCAAGGTGAGCATCCCCACTGTCTGTCATACACAGGGGAAGCTGCCAACGGCAGGAGCTCAGTGGGGTCAAACACAGAGGTGCCAACCCATAACTCCTTCCCTCTGTCCCCTTGCAGGGTGAGAAGGGAAACCGCGGCGAGGCAGTGAGTGCTTTGGTGTCCCCACCCAGCTGGTGGCTCTGGGGGGGTCTGCATCCCCTAAACCATGCTGATGCCAGCCCACAGGGGATGCTCAGTGCTGGCTTTGTTTCTGCAGGGACAACCAGGACGTGTGGGACCACCAGGCCCCCCTGGCCAGCCGGTAATATCCTGCTGAAGGGGGGGAGATGGGAGACAGATCCCTGGCGGGGGCAGTGACATAGTTTCCATGTCCTTGTTCCCTTGTCCCTTTGTCCTGCCAGCAGGTGGGAGTGGGGCAAGAACCTGTCCAGCCCTTTGCCACAGGGGCAGACAGGGAGCACCTCTTGACCACCATCTACCACCCAGCCCATCCTCTCCCCTGTCCCTCCAGGGTCGCCATGGGCTGCCTGGCCCTTCAGGACCCCCAGGGCCACAGGGTCCGCCAGGAGAGAGCGTCGAGCGTCCAGGCAAGAAGGGGGACAGGGTGAGTACTGCTGAGTCCCTCACCCAGGCACCCCAGGGTTCCTGGGCACAGTGACCTGGCCCATGGGGCCTCTCTCTGCCCCTCACCCCTCTGTTGTCCTCCTCACCCAGGCTGGAGGAGGGATCCCCTTGAAGAGCCCCAGTCCAGCCCCACACTGGTCCCTCACACCCCTGCTCAATACACAGGGGAAAGGCACCCCCAAACCCATCCCTGCCATGGGCTCCCAGTGCCAGGAGCAGGACTGCCTGGGGCACTGGAAGGGTCTGGCAGTGCTGGAGAACACCAGGTGCTGGTGTGATGTTCCTCTGTCCTGCAGGGATTCCCTGGAGCTGATGGAACACCGGGAAGTCCTGGACGGCCAGGGAATCCTGGATCACCTGGGCAGCCGGTGAGTGGAGATGTCCCTTGGGTTTGCTGCTGCATGGTCGGCTCTTCCCATCACCCTGCCTGCTCCCTAAGCCGGCCTCTGCCTACCTTTTCCTTGTACTGTCTCTATCTGGCAAAGTCACTGCTGTCTCCTGTGTGTGTACCCAGGCCAAGGGTACTGGGAAGGGACTGCCTATCCCTGTTTTGGCTGGAGCTCCCATCCCATCCCATCCCTGCTCCCATCCCATCTCTGCTCCCCCAGCTGTGAGGGACATGCATTCACCTCCTGAGCTGTTCTTTTCCAGGGCATCCAGGGAGTCCCTGGTCCCCGAGGGGATTCTGTGAGTATGGCCCCAAGCCCTCCCCAAACCCACTCACACCCAACACCCCCTTTCACTCTCATCTTTCCTTCCCAGGGACCACGGGGGCCAATGGGACTTTCTGGCCCAAAAGGGGAGAAAGGTGAACCGGTAGGTGATGAGCAGAGGCTGCTCCATGGGGGTCCCTGGGGAGCAGTGGGGACCCTGGTGGACTCATCTTGGCCCCTGGCATTTCCTGGTCCTTGGTGTCTGGGTGACCCCAGGGTCTTCCCATCTCCCTGCCAGACTCCCGGCCTTGTGGCACTGTGGCCCCTGTCCTGCACTGGGGGCACATAGGGCACATGGGGACACTGATTTTTTCCTCCCCATTCTTTATCAGGGAGAGCCCAGGGTGATCACAGATGGAGAACAGGGGCTGCCAGGCCGGAGAGGGGAGCCGGGTGTGCCGGTAGGTCTGGGCGTACGGATGTGGTACCCACAGCCCACATCACACTCCCAGCTAATGGAGCATCTCTGTCCTCCAGGGCAACCCTGGCCCCCCTGGGATCCCCGGCCCACGGGGGCCCCTTGGTGATCCAGGCCCCCCTGGTCCACTTGGACCCATGGGGCCACCAGGACCTCCAGGAGAGTTTGTGAAGGTACATCCTCCCGCTGCTGCGTGGGAATGGCTGGGGAGATGTGTGGGCAGATGGATGGGAGAACAGCCAGCAGCTTGGAGCTGCTCCCCTGTGGACTCCTCCTGGTCCCACTTGTGGGCTGTGCCACCACCAGCTGTGCCTGCACACACTTACACCTGCATGAGCTGTTGCTGGCACTGGGCAGTGTGGGGAGAGGCACATGGTGTGCAAGTGGCCTGACACCAGCGACAATGGGCTCTGCCCAGCTTGTTCCCCTTCTATTCGAGGAGGGCATGGGAAGAGCACAGACTTGCCCTTATTTGCAATTTTGCCCTCACAGGGAGAAAAGGGTGACCGAGGGGAAAGGGTGAGTGTTTCTGCATTTCCCTGACTCCTCTCCCCTCCTGGATGGAGATCCCTTGAGTATCCAAGGGCACTGCAGCCCCTCAGCGTGCTGGGAAGGACTGAGCCCCCAGTGCAACCACACAGGAGCTGACCCCTGTCTCTGCAGGGCCCCCCTGGACTCGTGGATGGGGCAGCACCTCGAGGGGAGCCTGGACCCCCGGTGAGTCTGGCCCCTAGGCCAGCACGGATGGCAGAGGGGAACAGGGTTGCAGTGGCCATGTGTCCTCAGGGCCAAGCTGCATCCCCAAGGGCTGAGCTGTTCTCTCTTGCAGGGTCTGCCTGGGGACCCCGGGCCCCGGGGACCTTCTGGGCCCCCCGGCCTGAAGGGAGAGAAGGTAAGAGAGGATGCTCCCTCCTGGGGCTGGACCTCACACCACTCGAGGTGGATTCCCATCCCCACCTCATGATATCCCCATGTCATGGGAGTGGCTGTCACCTTTCCTAATCCCCAGGGTGATGGCACAGAAGGTTTCCCAGGGTCACCTGGCCGCCCCGGGGACCCAGGAGATCGGGTGAGTTTCCTGAGAGAAGGTAAGGTGGGCAGGAGCTGTCATGCTGATGAGCCAAGCCCTGAGGGCACCCACTTTGGACAGCCTGGGCATTTGCCCTGCCACACCAAAGGTGACAATGTCTTCACCCTCCTTTGTAGGGCCCTCGGGGACCACCAGGGGAGCAGGGCAGGAAGGTTAGTGGCGCAGGGACTGAAGGGATGCTCTCACCTTGCCTTTGGCAGGATGAGAAGGATTCTGGGTTCTGTGCCAGGACTCATGATGTCCCCCCATGGGTCCTGCTGCCCTTGACTCTGTTTTCCTCCTGCACCAGGGAGACCGTGGGGCACCAGGAGAGCTGGGAGAGACAGGAGAGAAGGTGAGAAGGCACTAGAGAGGGACTGTGCCATTCAACAGCATTGGCAGGTCATGGTGTCCCTGTGGCCCCATGAGGCCATGTCTGGGGATTGCTGTCAGAACTCCAGTGATCTTGGGTGGGATTCAGGGCTGGACTGGGCTCTGAAGGGCTCTCGGGCACTGTGTAGGATGAGAATAGTGTGGCATGGAGGGAGGAAGGCTCCCTGAAACCCTCCTCTGCTTTGCTCTGTAGGGGGACCGTGGTGTGCCAGGCCCTGAGGGTGAGAAGGTAAGTGTGCTGGGGTGACTCTGGCCATGCTGAAGTGACGCCTGCTCTGCACTGGAGCAACCACCCTGGAATGGAGTGGCAGGATTCCCCTGACACCTTCCTCTTCCTGCTCTCCTGCAGGGTGAGACAGGAGCCCCTGGGCGCCCAGGGCCATCAGGCAGAGAGGTGAGTCGAGGCAGCGGTCGTGGTGCTGTGGAGCAGGGGCTGCCATGCCCTGAGGGCATGTCCCCAGGCACTTCCAGCATCTAAGGTCTCTTCTCTTGCCACAGGGAGCTCCAGGACCGGCTGGTCCCCGGGGAGAGAAGGTGAGAGCAAAGTGGGGTCCTAGCGGGGTGGGAGGACTGGGTGGGGAAGGGGCTGGTGATGACACCTGTCTATCCACAGGGCGATCCAGGACCACCTGGCAAGCCAGTAAGTGATGCTGCCCAGTGGGTCTACCTCTGCCTGTCCCAGCCCTAGAACAGGGAGCAACGGGCAGTGCCCAGCACGGTTTCTTCTGCTTCCCCCCCAGGCTCCCATCGTGGCTGGTGTTGGAGGAGAGAAGGTAACTCTGCCCCAGCTGTGCCCTCCTGTCCTGCAACAGCATCCTCTGGGCATGGCCATGGCCTGGGACGGGGATTGCACAGCTGGGCATTGACCTGAGGGGATGCTTGTCCTAGTCCCAGGCCTGGCTGTCCACAGCTGCAGTGGGGAAAAAGGGAGTGGTTTGGGGTGCTGATTTTGTTTGTTCCAGGGTGACAGAGGATTCCCAGGGCCAGAAGGACCTCCTGGCCCCAAGGGTGATACAGGAGATAAAGGTGCCCGTGTGAGTACTGCCTGAGGTTGGGAGGCATGGGGCACAAGGCACGGCCCTCCCTGGACTGAGGGTGCCTGTGCCATTGCTCCACGCTGCATCCTTTTGTGTCTAGGGTGCCCCTGGCCTGAGCATCCCAGGACCAGCCGGTCCCAAAGGCGAGCAGGGCGATCGGGTGAGTCTGAGCGCACCCTGAGGCACTGGCTCATGGTCCTGGTCCCTACCCTGGTCTGGGGTCACTGAGGTTCCCAGTGACACATGCTCTTCTCTTCAACAACCAGGGTATCGTTGGCCTCACAGGCAGGAGTGGCCCGAAGGTACTGTCACCGCAGGAGGGACTGTCCTCTGTCTATCCATCCATCCTTCTGTCCATTGGGCTCTGGAGGGGCTGTTCCTGCAGGCTGTGCCTCTTCTCCCCCTGGCAGTCCATGTGCTGCCCCCACACTGCCCTGATCTGTTGCCTCTTCCCTTGCCTAGGGTGACCCGGGGGAGCCAGGGGAGAAGGGAGAGCCGGGCCGAGCGGGCACCCCGGGGCAGACTGGGATGCGAGGCAAGGAGGTAGTATGGGACAAAGGGGAGGTGGTACTAGGGGCCATGGGGCACTGTGGCCCCGAGGAGATGGGGGGCTGGCAGGGAGCAGGGGGATGCTGGTGACTTGTGCTTTTCTACCCTGGACGGTGCCTGCTGACCTGTGCTGCAGGGAGAGCGAGGAGAGAAGGGTGACGAAGGCACCCCGGTAAGTGAGCACCCCCCAGGACCACTGTCTCCCTCCCCATTGCGCCCCACTTACCCCCTCTTTCCCCACAGGGTGAAGCAGGTCTGCCTGGCAAACCTGGAGACAGGGGTCCCCGGGTAAGTGCGGGGCTGGGAGCACCCAGGAGCAGGCAAGATGCCTGTGGCCTTTGGGGTGGCTCCTGCTGATGCACACCCTCCCTCTGCCCTCCAACCAGGGCCTCCCCGGCTACCGGGGCCTCCCCGGGGAGAAGGGTGACCCAGGGGACCCAGGTCCTGAAGGCAGGAACGTAAGTACCCCCTGTGTGTGCCCACTGCTACATGGGCACCACCACACCTTGCACCCCATCGTCCTGTGCCCACACTTACCCCAGGGTACCACCGCCCCATGGGTCCTCCATTCCCTCCCCCTCTCACCCAATCCCTCTTTCCCACAGGGCAGCCCTGGAGCACCAGGGAACAAGGGTGACCGTGGGGAGCCGGTGAGTGACGCAGGGCCATGTATGGCCCCCACTCCAGAGATAGCCCTGCCCTCCCTGGGACCACACCAGCTCCCCTTAACCCATTTCCCTCACCCTTCTTTCAGGGGCCCGCTGGACCCCCAGGACGAACCGTAAGCTCTGCCCCCTCTTCTCCCTGCCCACGGGCTGCTGCCCTGCCCTGAGTGCTCTGACAGCAACTCTCTGCCCCACAGGTTGACATGGGGCTCGGAGGAGTGGGGGAAAAGGGTGAGAAGGTAATGAATGAGTCCCTGGGATGCTGGTGGTGGGATACGCTTTTCTGTCCCCTGCTGGCCTTTGGCTGGGCACTGGGATCATGGTCCATCAAGCCCTCCCTGCCCAAAACAGCTCCTGTCACGTGGAGCTGATGTGCACCACAGCTGAGAGGCACATGGCATCTGGGGGGCATATGGGATCTGGGGTACACGTGGGCTGACACTCCTGTGCAGTGCTGAGAGGAGGGGGTGCCATTTTGCAAGGTCCCTGTAGGGCTGAGGTCTCCAAAGGAGCCAGTAAGCTCCTGGCTCCCCAGCCCCACAGGGGTCCTGTGGCAGCACCCCACACCCTTGGTGTTCTGCATTTATGGCCCAGCTTAGGCTCAGGGCAGTTTTGGCCTCAGGCTGTGCTCTGTGCTGGATGGCATCATGGTCCCAAGCCATGGCCAAGCTGTCTTCTGCCTCAGCAGTGCTACCCAGTGCATTTCTGCTGCAACCGCTCTCTGGCCCCTTGGGGGCTGTGTTGAGTCCAGCTGCCTCTTTTTCAATCTTTTATTTTGAGACCCTCATTATCATTCCACCCTTAAATGACAGAGGTGCTCAGCGTGTGCTCAGGCACGGGCTTGGCATAGGGCAGTACCCTCTGACCACCGTGCCCTTCCCTGGCAGGGGGACGCTGGGGACCCTGGTGAGGATGGTGCGAAGGGCGCCCGGGGCGATGCCGGCTCCCCTGGCCTGCCTGGAGAGAGGGTAGGTGCTGGGTCCCTGGAGTGGGAAGTGATGGGACAGCACGACGGGCGATGATGTTCTGCAGGAGAGCTGGGGATCCTGGTGTGCAGAGGGTGGCTGGTGAGCACCCAGGATTCTCTCCTATTCCTGCCACATCCCAGTGCTGAGCGTGTCTCTCTCTTGCAGGGTGTGGAGGGCCCTCGTGGCTCCCCCGGCGCGCGGGTGAGTGTCCTTGTTCCCACGGGGGTCTGGGCAGGGAACCTGTGCACTGTTCATCTCCTCTTCCCACCCCACAGGGTGACCCTGGGGACCAAGGCCTTCCAGGAGAGAAGGTGAGGGGACTGGGGGCGGGGGGCTGCCCCATGACACCCCCATCCCATCTCACAGCTCCAACATTCCTGCCCTACTCTCTTACAGGGAGACCGTGGCCCACCAGGTCTGGATGGACGCAATGGGCTGGAAGGCAAACCTGGGCCACCGGGCCCTGCTGGGCTGCGGGTGAGCATGGTCCAGGGTGGGGGATATGGCTGTCCATGGGCACTGTGGGTGGGAGCTGTGGGATGGAGGGACAATGGTGTGGGAGGAGCTGTTCCCCTGGGCATCCTCTTCTCCAGTCTGGGGATGCTCTTGGGAGGACCTTTGGCAGGGTAGGAGGGTCCCTGCCCTCAGCTTCTCCTTGTCTGCAGGGGGACCCAGGCAAGCAGGGAGACCCTGGCCGGGATGTAAGTACCTCCGGAGAGGCGGGTTTTGATTGTGCTCCTGCTGGAGCCATTGTACCTGCAAGGGACTGATGTCCTGTTCCATACTTCTTGGTCTGGGGCAGTGCAGCAGGACCCTCCTCTGTCCCCAGCAGGGTGCCACTGTCCCAGTGGCACTCCCTCCTCCCAGAGCTGGCTGGGGCAGATGGATGCCCTCCTGCCCTGTGCTTCTCCCATCTTCTTTCCCTGCAGGGGCTGCCTGGGCTGCGTGGGGAGCAGGGACTGCCTGGCCCTGTGGGCCCATTGGGACCACCTGGCATCCCTGTAAGTACCAGCCACCCTGCACCCTGGCGACACATCCTGCCCCATGCCTTCTGCTGAATCCCAGCCGGATCCATCTGCTGGGGCTTGCCCTCTGCCCAGCTCCCCACTCCCAGCACCTGGGGCTGCAGTGGGGCCCAGGGACCCCTGGCTGGTGGAGAGCTAGGGGGCATCTCTCACTGCTTTTCTTCCTTGCAGGGCAAACCTGGTGAGGATGGCAAACCCGGCCTCAATGGCAAGAATGTGAGTAGGTGGAGCAGGGCTGGGCTTTGGAGCTCTCCCAGGGATGCTGAGGGACAGTGATCCCAGTACAACATAAAGGAGAGGGGAGGGTGTGACAAAGCTCTGAGCCAACCCCCTGTCCTGTGTGGTGTTCATGATGAGATGATCTCTGACTGGCAGCCTTTGTCCCCAGGGAGAAGATGGAACACCAGGAGAGGATGGGAGAAAGGTAAGGAGATGAGCCAGGGGTGGTCCCTGTGTGGTCCCTGGGTGGTCACCCTGTGATCCCCACAAGCCTGGTGCCTCCTCCCTGCCTGGACCAGGAGCATTATTTTGGGGCATGTGAATGGAGCAGCATCCCTCTAACTCCTTTCTCTCCTGGTTAGGGAGACAAAGGTGATACAGGACCACCTGGCAGAGAGGTGAGTACTCCCTGCAGAGGAGTGCAGTGGTGGGGGTTGCTGAGTACACGTCCCTACCAGGGACAGACTTGGGTCCCAGGTCCTGGGGGTGACACAGCTCTCTCGTCAGGGCCGCAGTGGTGCCAAGGGTGAGCAGGGGGACAGAGGTGTGCCAGGCCCCCTCGGCCCCCCTGGCCTCCCCGGTGTCCCAGGGCAGGTCGGCCCCCCAGGCCAGGTGCGTAGTTCTTGAGCCCATGGCGCCATCCAGCACCAGACCCTGGTCCAGGCTACTGTGAGCCAGGCAGGACCCCTGTCTGTGGCTCCCTCAGGGCACTGCCCTGTATCCATGGGTTCTGGGTGCCACTGTGTCCCCTCTGTGTCTTCCAGGGCTCCCCAGGCCTCCGTGGGGTGGCTGGACCAAAGGTAAGTGTGCTCCTGCCCCAGAGCCCCTCAATGCAAAGGTCTGGGTGACCCTGTGCCAGAGGGAACGAGTCCTTGGCAGACTCCCAGGATGACAGGGCTGGACCCTGGTGTTGCAGTTGGTGCCAGGCAGCCTGACTGTGCCCCCTTTGACCCCTTTGCTGTGTTTCAGGGGGACCCAGGGGAGCCCGGACAGCAAGGAGAGCCCGTGAGTACCCAGCACTGAGCCTGACAAGCTGCCAGCACTCCAGAGTGGTGGCAACCACAGCCCCTGTCCAGGCAACACCAAAAGTGTTAACTCTGAAATCTTCCTGAGGGCAGCACCAGCGCTGCTCACCTCACCTACTGCACCTCTCCACATCTTTTCATTCCCTCTTTCTCTGCAAACCTAGGGGCGACCTGGCAGCCCTGGAGTACGTGGAGACCCTGGGACTGCAGTGGTGAGTCTCCATCCTTCCTGCTGGACTGGGACATCAGCTCTGGGGGACAGAGAATTGTCTAGAGCCCCGACAGTAGAAGCTGGCTAACACCCACTTGGTTTTTAATGTCTTTATTGCAGAATGTTGAACGTAGCCTGGAAGCACTTGGCATCAAGGTATGAATTTCCTGACTGTTGGGCTGGGGTTTGTTCCTGCCATGTGGCAGCAGAAGGGGAATATGGGAGGTGGTGGGAGATTGGAGCAGTCCAGGGCAGCTTAGCAGGGCTGTGGGGTGCTGCCACTGCTGGGTTGCACTGATATCCTGACTGGTGGGTCTTTTCTCTCTCCCAGGTTTCATCCCTGAAGGAGCTCACGGGTGCCTATGATGGGAGCTCAGACTCATTTCTACCAGTGTCCGAGCGGCTGCGGGGCCAGAAGGGCAGTCGAGGGGATCCAGGAGAGAGGGGGCCCCCAGGCCGGGAGGTGAGCAGAGCCAGGCTCGATGCCAAGCCCCAGCATGCTGCCCCACTCCTGCTACCTGTTCTGTCTGGGAGGGGCGTGCAGCCAGCTCAGCCCTGGGGGGCTCAGGGGGGCTGGCAGCTGCAGAGCTGGCTCTGCAGCATGGCTTATGTTTTGCAGGGCTCTTTAGGCTTCCCTGGCGAACGAGGACCCAAAGGTGACAAGGGGGACCCAGGCACCCCTGGCCCCCAGGGCCCCATGGGCCGGGCCGTGGGTGAGCGGGGTCCCGAGGGCCCGCCTGGGCAGGCTGGGGAGCCTGGCAAGCCAGGCATTCCCGGGGTGCCAGGCCGGGCTGGGGAGCTGGGGGAACCCGGGCGGCACGGTGAGAAGGTGAGTGTGTGTGGAAGTGTGAGGGGAAGGCTGGGGGATGTGGTCCAGGGGCTTGGGGACAGTGCTGTGACAGCCATCACGTTGTGTTCACAGGGTGACCGGGGTGAGAAGGGCGACCGAGGTGAGCAGGTGAGCTGGGAGAGGGGGATGGTCCACTCCATCTCCCCTTGTGTTGTGCCCCTCTTGAGGGGACACAGAGTGCTCAGATGGGCTGGCAGATGACCTGTGGAGGCCAGGAGTGGTCATACCAGAATGGCTCTGCTCCCCCATGCCCTGTTGTCCCCTTTGGTGCTCAACCTATCTCTCTACCTTATCAGGGCAGGGATGGCTTGCCTGGACCCCAAGGACCCCCAGGACCCAAGGTAGGTGATGGCTGCTGCTGGTGACCATCCTCAGGGTGCCAGCCTGCACCCCTGGGGATGGATGGTCATGTCTAGTCCCTTGGCATTGGGACTTGGGGAGGACTGTGCCCCAGAGGGGACCTTTCTGGGGTACCTTGGGTACTGACCCTGACTATTTTCTGCCCACAGGGGGATGTGGTGGAGGGCAGCCTCATGGGCTTCCCTGGCGAGCGCGGCCCTGTTGGACCCAAGGGAGCAAAGGTGTGTGGCTGGGCAGGGAGGAGAGAGGCAGCCAAGGCAATAGAGCCAGGGCAACATGAGCACCTGGGGCTGAGGATGATGGCAGGGTAGAGGGACAACAGAGGCTGATTGCATCTGTCTTCTTCCCAACACAGGGTGAGCCTGGAGTCGAGGGCGAGCGTGGACCCAAAGGAGATAAGGTCTGAGGTCATAACTCTCCCATTGCCAAAGTAGCAGCCCCATGGAGCAAAGCCCTGCATGGGTGCACTGCTGGGGGCACCCCTCTTTGGGTGTCAGCAGGCCCTGGAACGTCATGAGCAGGTCCCTGCCTGTTCTGTGACTCTGCCTGTCCCCACCTGCAGGGTGAAGGTGGCTTGCGGGGTGACCGAGGGGAGCCTGGTGAGAAGGGCAGGGATGGTGCCCCGGTGAGTACTGCACTGTTCCCCTGCCTGGCACTGAACCCAGACCCCTGCCTGGCACTGACCCTGTCTCCATCTCTTGTTCCAGGGTCTCCCTGGTGAGAGAGGGCTGGCTGGCCCCGAAGGGAAGCCGGTGAGTGGCGACATGGTGGAGGGATGCAGGCTGGGAGCGGGGAAAGGTCCTATGGTCCCACATCAGCTTCCACCAACACCAGTGGGAGTGTTCATGCCTCTTTCATCTCCTTACCCCCCACCCCATCCAGGCCTTGCAGGCCTCTAGGGGGCCTCCCCCCACACATACCCCCCCTAAGTACCCTGTCTGAGTACCACATGCCAGGAATGGGGAGCATCCCTGGGGGAGAGGCAGGGCTGTGTGGGAGCGGTGGGTTCCCGCCTGCCTGCTGACTCTGATGTGGTTCTTTGCAGGGTTTGCCAGGCTTCCCTGGAGTGCTGGGACGCCCGGTAGGTGTCTGTGTGTCCCCCTTATCCCTGTGCCTCCCCCACCTCAGCACACATCTGGAGGCTCCTGGCCATGAGCTCTTGAAGCTGTAGGGTCACGCTGCTGCCAGGGTGGGTGCTTGGCCCCCTGCATCTTAGCAGGAGCCATCTAGGCTTGTCTTGGTGTGGGTGCTTTCCAGAGCCACTGGCATTGTCTGGATCTCCTCACCCCTGTTCCCACGGGGGGAAACCCCTCCCTGAAGTGACCCCATCTCTTCCTCCCTTCAGGGCAACCAGGGAGACCCAGGCCCTCCAGGACCTCTGGTAAGGTGCCACCCTGCACCACATGCAGGGGACTGTCATGCAAGCAGGACATCAGCTAGGCTGGGTGTTCCCCCAGGGAGCAGAGGTGGGGTGGCAGTGCTGGGACCAAGCAGCCCTGCTGCCCTCTCCCTGTCCTGGGCTAGCAACAAACAGCACCCCAATAACATCTCCTTGTTCTCTGCAGGGCAGCCCTGGCCCACCAGGGACCCAGGGCCCAGCTGGGACCAAGGTAGGGCACTGGCATCAGCATCTGCATTGGCATTGCCATCTCCAACCTGGCAGAGGGAAGTGTTGCCTTACAAGATTTGAGGGCTGGAGGGAGGGACACATTTTTGGAAGTTTTGGGATGCAGGGAGGGACTTTTCAGCCTGGATCCAGGTGTGGAGATGGGGCTGTGACTGCGGCAGCCAGCGGGTTGGAACCGTTTTGGGTTGATGCAGGTGCATTCTTTTCAGGGTGATCCAGGAGAGCCTGGCTCTGGCATCCGTGTGAGTACTCACACCATCCCTACTAGCACCCGCCTGGCCCCTCCAAAGCCATCTGGCCTCCCCAGAATGAGCTGTTCCCCCCACAACACACCCTCCTCCAGGGGCAGCTGAGGTCCTGGCTGTGCCATCCCCTCTCTGATGTGGCTGTTTTCATTGCAGGGCTTGCCTGGTCCCCAGGGCAGCATGGGGCTGCCAGGGCCCCCTGGTCCCCCCGGCCCAGGGGTAGGTATTTGCAGCCCTCTGAACCTGCCCCTTGGCCATTCCTGGTGCCTGGGATGCTGCTTGACTTCTGCTCATGTCCACATTGCAGGGCCCGCCGGGTGTCCCTGGGCAGCCGGGACAAGTGGTAAGTGTATTGTGTCCCTCCTGCCTGGCTGCCATCACTGTGGGTGCTCGGGGCTGCCTGGGGGGCTGTGGGACCCCCACGGCCCAGCCCCACTCTTACTGTCTGCAGGGGGAGAGCGGGAAGCCGGGTGTGCCGGGCAGGGATGGTGTGCCAGGGAAGGACGGTGAGGCGGGGATGCCTGGGAAGATGGTACGTTATTGCTCACCCTGTCCCATCTCAGTGAGAGCCCCACGTGGCTCAGCCTGGGGTGTCTGCAGCTGAGGCTGAGAGCTGTGCTTCTTGTGCCAGGGCATGCCAGGACCTTCGGGCCCTGCCGGTCCCAAGGGAGAGCCAGGGGATGCTGGAGCCCCAGGGCAGGTGAGTGCAGGGCTGCCTTGCCCAGTGTTCCTAGTGGGGATGAGAGGGAGCATCCCCACGCAGCTCTGCTCACCTGCCCCCTCTCTCCTCTGCCCCAGGCCATCGCTGGCCCTCCTGGCCCCAAAGGCGAGAAGGTGAGGAGCCAGGGTGGGAGGTGGGGGAACCCCCACCCCTGAGAGCTACCAAAGCCCCCAGGGCTGGGGTGGGCAGGGGTCTGCAGGGCGCTGGCATCTGCTGTGGGCATGTCTGATCACTTGTGTGTCCCTGCAGGGAGAGCCGGCGCTGCTGGAGGGTGTGTTGGGAGAGCCCGTGAGTTGGCCCCATAAACCTCATCTCCCACACTAACTTAATCTCCTTCCATTAACCTTTCCCCCCTCCATTAATTTTCCCCCCCCATCAACTTCATCCCCTCCCTCCCACCACCCCTGTGTTCTGGGGGACAAGCCAACCCTGTGGCTGCCCCCTCCCCTAACACTTTTCTCCCCCCACAGGGCTCCAAGGGTGACAGAGGCTTGCCAGGACCTAAGGGAGAGAAGGTGGGTGCTACCCTGGAAGAGGGTGGGGAGGGGGCTTTGGGGGCCCTGGCTTTCCTGGTTGCTTAGCCATAGTGTGGGGATCCAGCTGCAGCTGTTCCCCCAGTCCACTGTCCCATACACCTGCTTTTTCCTTGTTTTATCCTGCCAGGGGGAGCCAGGACGATTTGGGGAGCCAGGAGATCCTGGGGAAGACGTGAGTAGGAGGCATGTGGATGCTGGGGCAGATGCCTGGGGCAGTGGCTGCTGTCGGGGTGTGGGATCTGTGCCCTTGTCATGTATTGCCCAGCCTTTCTTGGGGGCTTGGTCTCTTCACAGGGAGCCAAGGGGTCTTCCGGAGCCAAAGGGGAGAAGGTACGTGTTCCCTGCTCCCAGAGGGGCTCCCCAGCCCTGGGGGGATGCTCTGGGTGGCACAGGGCTCCTGTCATCCCTGTGCCCACCAGCCAGGGGATGTGCCACATGCTCTCTGCCACCACACAGGGATCACCGGGTGTCGGTGTGCGGGGACCACCAGGACAGGATGGGCCTCCAGGTTTGAAGGTAATTCCTGTCCCCATGTCACCCTGGCTCTCATCACATCCCCAATGCCCAGGTGCTCCCCTAGCTTGCCCGGCCAAGGGAAAAGCACAGTCCTAAGAGGCTGTTTTTGTGGCCCCCATCTCTTTCTTCCCTGCTTCAGGGGGACACTGGCTTGCCAGGATTACCAGGACCCCCAGGCTTAGCAGGCATTGCTGGGACGCCAGGACAGCCAGGCCTGAGAGGGGACAATGGGCAGCCTGGCCCTCCAGGTCCCCCAGGAGAGAGGGTAAAACTACAACCAGAACCTGGTCCTGGTGACCCTGGACTCTTGGGCTGTTTCAGCAAGGTTCCTGCAAGCCCCACTGCCTCCCAGCCACTCACCTGTTTTTCCCTGCCAGGGTTTGATCGGCTTTCCAGGCAGAGATGGCACTGCTGGACCACCAGGACCTGTGGGGCCCCCAGGGCCCGCTGTGAGTATGATGCCACAGGAGTCCTGGGGCTGTAGGCTCTGCCCTGGCTCCCCTGATGGCTCAGACAGGATGACAGGGACTCACCCTGCACTTGTCCGGCCCTTAAGCCTGGGGCTTGCCAGGGTCTGTGGTACTGGGTGAGAACTGCTGTGGGAGTCTCAGGAATGCTCCGCAGTGCGCCTGGCATTGTCTTCCTCCTGTGGCTTGCTCACCCTTCTCCTTTCTTTTAGGGCATACAAGGGGCCCCTGGCCTGAAGGGTGACAAGGTAGGATGGGGACAACCCTATAGGCTGCTTCTCTTGTGGGGTGTTCCTGAAGCCACCTCCTCCATGAGGGTGCTGAGCCCAGTCTGGATGGTGGCACATGGGAAACTGAACAAGCGTCAGGCACCTGGGGAGGTCCTGGGGACTGCAGGGTGTCCCCTGGCATGGGGGGTTACTGGACAGGGCTGGGAGGACAGGGATGAACTCTTGCCTTCCCCTGGCAGGGCGCTCCGGGAGCTGGGCTGCCAGGAGCCAGAGGTGAGCGTGGAGACCCAGGGCCACGGGTAGGTACTGCCAAAGCCCCCCGTGTCCCCACAGCCAGAGACAGGAAATCTTACATTGTCAGTCCTGAGGGGACTCTGAGCCAGAGCTGCACCTGTTCCTGGAGTGAGATGATGCCGGGCTGCCCCCATTCCAAACTCCCTTCTTGCAGGGTGAAGACGGTCGCCCAGGGCCAGAAGGGGATCGTGGGCCGGTGGTAAGTACCCCCCTTCCCCAGCTACACCCCAATCCAGGCCCCTCCCTGACCAACCCTCTCTTCTCTCCCACAGGGCTTGCCTGGGAACCGGGGGGAGCGTGGGGACAAGGTAAGGGAATCTGAGAGCTGGGGAGCTTGGGGGGCAAATGATGCACCTCCAGGGATTGGGGTCTCCAGGGAGGTGCTGGTTGTTCCCTGCTGTGCATCCTTGGAGCATCTCACCTTCCTCGCAGGGGGACCTTGGGGCCCCAGGACCTAAAGGAGACAAGGTAAGTCTCTGGGGTGGGGAGGGCAATGGCAAAGCAGACAGCAGCCCTGCCCCCCCTGCTCATCCCCATCTCTCTCCTTTGGGTGCACAGGGTGATACTGTGGTGGTGGAGGGGCCGCCTGGAGCACGGGGCAGCAAAGGGGAGCCGGTAAGAGCTGTCCCTAACCGCCCTCTCCCCATCCTCCCTGTCCCTCTGGGAGGTGCTGAGGGATCTTCCTCCTGCTGAGGGACCCTCCCTTGCAGAGCACGTTTTCTGCTCTCCTTCAGCCCGGCTATGGACTCTCTTGTCCCTGCCCACGGGGGGTCTGTTCCCATCCTGATGTGTGTCTGAGCTTCTCCCCATCCCCTGACCCCTCCCTGTGTTTCCCCCTTTGCAGGGAGACCGAGGCCTGAAGGGCACAGAAGGGGACAAGGGGGACAAGGGGGAGCAAGGCATGCCTGGAGAGAAGGTACAGGGCTGGGGGGACTTGTGCAGGACTGGGGGCAGCTGGGCTGGGGACCATGGAGGGCTGTTGAGAGAGCAATGAACAGAGGGAGCAGGGCATGATGGCATCCCTGTGCCCCATGGGCTGATGCTTGTGGCACCCCGACATGGTGCAAGGAGAGCTGCTGGATCCAGCCTCAGGGGTGACCACAGCTGGCTGGAGCTTTCCCTCCTGCCCTGTGTTGATCTGGGGTTTTGCTTGCAGGGGATGAGGGGTGAGCAAGGCGAGAAGGGCTCCACGGGCTTCCCTGGGGCACGAGGCCCTGGCGGGCAGAAGGTAAGGAGCTGGGCTCCCACCACTGCTGAGGGATGTTGGTGGCACCATCCCCTTTGCCTTCCCTAACTGGTGCCTTTGCCTTCCCCAGGGAGAGGTTGGAGCATTAGGAGAGCCTGGTGAGCCGGTGAGGAACTGTGTCTTCGTGGTGCCATCACCCTGCTGCGGGGCAGGAGCGGACCCCTGTCATGCTGTGTGCTCTCCCACAGGGTCAGCCTGGCCGGGATGGGATCCCCGGAGCTCGGGGAGAGAAGGGGGACATGGGACCCATGGGCATACGTGGCCTCAAGGTGGGTTGTCCTCTCTAGCTGCTGGGGCTCTCCTGGCCAGGACCGGTGCCATGGCTCTGATTCCCCTCCTCATCCTCACAGGGTGACCGGGGCATGAAAGGTGCCTGTGGCCTCAATGGGGAGAAGGGTGAGAAGGTGAGTGGGTGCCCACAGGGTGCTGCAGGAGCCTGGATGTTGCCTGGAGGCTGTGGCCCTTTGGATCCCCTCCGCCAGCCAGCGGGAGCAGGGAGATGGCTGAGGCTGGACCTTGATCCTGTAACAGGGTCATGAGATTCCTTCCTCAGCCTGTGGCTCTAGGGTGAGTGTTGAGGGGTGCAGGACTGACTGCCCTGCCTCTCTCCTGCCGGCTGTAGGGGGATCCAGGGATCCCAGGGCGCTCAGGGCTGTCAGGGAGGAAAGGTGAGCCGGTAAGTACTGCACTGACACCAGGGTGGGATGGGAGCACACAGCCCATGGCTGCTGGACATCTGCTCTGTCCCCCAGGGAGAACTGGGTCTGTCAGGACCACCAGGCATCCCCGGGAAGGAAGGGCTCATGGGACCAAAGGTAGGTCAGAGCAGTGCTGGCAAAAGTGCTGGCATTTCAGCCTCCCACTGCCTGTCCCCTGCTGCCTGTCCCTTCCTCTTTGCAGGGCGACCGGGGATTTGACGGGCAGCAGGGAGCCAAAGGAGATCAGGGGGAGAAAGGAGACCGGGTGAGTGAGCTGGAAAGAGATGGGATGCATTGCACCCCATTGCTTGTACCAGGATACAGCCTTGGTCAGAAGCACATCAGAGTCTGATGCTTCCAGAAGAGTCATTTGGAGCTGCTCTAAATTATATCACTAAACTATAAGTGACAACAACTCTCCCGACTCTTTACAAAAAGGCACCAGTGCTGGCACTTCAGGAATGCCCAGCTGTGGGGTCAGAGGATGCCCATGACACCTGCTCTGTGGTCAGGGGCTCTGGCACCCCTGGTCTCACCCTCTGCTCTCCTGCAGGGTGCCCCTGGCATTATTGGTGGCCCTGGTCCCCGGGGTAGTGATGGTGCTCCTGGACCCCCTGGACCTCCAGGGAGCATTGGCCCACGAGGTCCTGAGGGCATGCAGGGCCAGAAGGTGAGTCCTCACCATAGGTGGCTTATCTCTCTCTGGGGGCTGTTAGGAAGGGAGGGCCAGGTCCCCTGAGTGGGTGAGGGGTTGGTGGCATCTGAACTTATGTCCCGGCTCTGTCCTGCCCTGTCAGCTCGCTGGCTTTGGGATTCTCCGTTGTGTCCCCCTGCCCAGTGGATAGGAGCCTGAGGGTTTTGGGACCCTACTTGTCCTTGAGTTGAGCTGGACCCATCCCCATTCCAACCTGCACAGGCATCCCCACGGTGCAGGGGTGGGGAAAGCAGCACATCTATAGTGATGAGGAGAGCAGAGAGACTAGCACCACTAGCCAGATCCTGAGCATGTGTCCTTTGCAGGGGGAGAGAGGCCCCCCTGGACAGTCAGTGCCGGGTGCACGCGGCGTTCCTGGCACCCCCGGTGAGAGAGGAGAGCAGGTGGGTGAGCGGGTGCCTGGCCCTGCCCAGTGAAGCTCCAGCCAGGGCCAGTGTCCCACCTCCTTCCTGCTGTCCCTAGGGCAGTCCTGGCACCCATGGGCTCCGTGGGGAGAAGGGAGAGCCAGGCATGACGGTAAGGAACCAGGAGAGAGCCAGCATAGGCTCATGGCACTTGGGTCACTGGGGTGGGAAGGGGCACTGGATCCATCCCACTGCCATTGATGGAGGGGTTTCCCCCACCTCCGGGCTCTGCTGGGGCCTGGGGAAAGGGTTTTTCCTCCTCTTTAACTGCACCGTCCCCCATTGCAATGTGGGACCTTTGCCCCTTCATGTGCCTCACAGGAGGACGAGATCCGTGCCTTTGTCAGGCAGGAGATGAGCCAACATTGTGGTGAGTATCCCGCTCTGCTGCCCTGGGGCTGGGGGTCTGGCCCTGCTGCCCCTGACCCCCATCCTGTCTCCCCCACAGCCTGCGGCGGCCACTTCCCACGGCACCTGGATTCACGTGAGCACTCAGGTTGCAGCTTTTCCTTTCTATCCCCCTGCCCCACACGTGTGGCACCAAAGGGGTCCTGGCACCCAGGTGTGCCTCAAGTTTTGGGGAGATGGATGTGGCTTGGGCCCTCCATGACCCCCTCAGTCAGGGTCAGCACCCATGTGGGAGCGTGCACAGGGAGAAGGGGATGGTGTGTGGCAGGAGTGATGGTCCAGCAGGGATCCCCAAGGGCAGCTGGCTCAGGATGGTACCAGTGGGGTCTGGGTGCTGCCAGCATCTGTCCAATTTGTGAAGGGACCACGAGGACTGCACCCCATCCATGCATGGGTGTCAGAGCTGGGGCAGGGATCTTGCAGCAGTCAGGAGTGTTGGAGGGGAAAGTGGGCTGGAGGAGTGGGATTGGAGGGATGGAAGCAAGGGGTGGGCTGGGATGAGGTAGGTGCTTTCTCTCCAAGGAGGCTGGGGGGCTCAGGCCAGAAGCAGCTTCCACTCTGCCCAGGGAGGAGGAAGAATCGTTCGCCAGGAGAGGGAGCATGGCCAAACAGGTGATGGAGAGCCCAGAGAACCTACAAGATCTGGCCCCATGGGCATGTGTGCCTGCCTCTGCCCTCCCCTGTCCCCATCCTGCTGGGCTCCAAGTGGGTGCTGTCTCCCCAGGCCCTTCCTGCCTGTCCCTCCTCCAGAAGCCCCTGGCAGCCCTGGTCTGTGGTGCACAGAGAGGAGGGGGTGTCCCCAGCCCCTGTCCATGTATCTTCTTAGGCTGCAGAAGTGTTGAGGCAGTGCTGGACTGCTCTGCACCTGACAGGCATGGGTTTCCCCTGGGAAAGAAGGGGAAAGTGCCCCAGACTCCCTTGCCTCCTCCCTGATGCCTGTGCCATGTTCTTCCCCTTCACAGAGCCATTTCCTGCTGGCAGTGCTCACACAGTCCCTGTGCTCAAGTTGTCACACACTGAAGAGGAGGAGGGTCTGTCATCTCCCTGTACTCTTTTTTCTCTGCTCCGTGAGTGTGGCACAAGCTGCTCATGCCTGGTGCTGTCTCCTAGGGCAGGACAGGGAGATCAATCTCGACACCGAAGACCTCGAGTACGACAGCATGTATGATGAGGAGGAGGAATTCGATGAGGCCCCAGAGATGGATAGCTCCGAGCAACCTGCAATGGATGGTGAGCTTCCCTGACACTGAGGATGACCTGGGGTGACCCCAGGGCTGCCCCAGGCCTTTGCCTGGCAGTGGGTCCCTGTGCCTTCTGGCTGTGGGGATTTAGGATTTGCAGCCCTCTTGCTGGTATCCAGGCACGTTGTGCCTTCCCCATCAGAGCACAGTGCTGCACACACCATGCAGACCTCACGCTCTGTTCCCCTTACTGAAGCCACAGAATCATAGAACTAACTGGGTTGGAGGAGACCTCCAAGATCATCAAGTCCAACCATCACCAGCAGTGATGGGTGGTTTGCCGGGCTTGTGGGACCTGCTGCCCTTGGCTGATTTTCTGTGCTCCTGGTCATGAGCTGCAGGAAGGGATCCCAAAGTCCCCAGGAGACCAGGGAAGCCCCAATGGCAGGAGGATGCACAGATCCCTCCACAACCCTTCCAAGGTGTGCTGTGACCGTCATGTCCCCATGCCACCTCCCTCCTATGCTTTGCTGGGAGCTGCCCCTGGGAGAGGGCTTGCCCAAAGCGGCATTTCCTGCCCTCACTTCCAGCATTTGAGCTGAGCACAGAGATGCCCCCTCCAGCCAAACCCTGCCCATGCTCAGCTGGGAGCCATCCACTGCCTTCCCCTTCTGGAGTTTCCCCTCCTTTGCCATGTGTGCCTGGCTGCCTGCACAGCCACTGTGCTGCCAGCTCCTGCCTACCCTCACTGTCACTGTTTGCCCCCACAGCTGAGCCCTGCCGCCTGCCACTGGACGAGGGGCACTGCCAGCACTACACCCTGCGCTGGTACTACAACCAAAGAGTCACTGAGTGCCGTCCCTTTGTCTACAGCGGCTGCCAGGGCAACCTCAACCGCTTCGACAGCAAGGAGGAGTGTGAGCTGCACTGCAGGCAGCACCCAGGGGCAGGTAGGCAGGGCTTGGCACAGCCACCCGCACTGGCAGGGCTGGCAGCATCCCCACCTGCTGCCGTGGGCTCAGCAGTGCAGAGCTGGGGGCACGATGCTGGGCCCCCACCTCGGTTCTGACACCACCTTGCCTCTCTCCGCAGGTGCCCGTGATGTTGCTGGTGGTAAGACGGGAGGGCAGCCAAAGGTGTAGGTGTGGGCAGTGTCCCGGCAGGCAGGGCTGCCTGGAGATGGGGCCCGGCTGCCACCCCAGCTGGGGCTGGGCTGCCTGTGGTGGCGGGGGCCACGTACCCGCCAGCCCCTGGCAGGAACCTGGTGCTATTTTCTAACGTGTCTTTATGCTGCTCATGGGTTTTTCATTTCACACCGCTTTTACTGTGGTTAAGGTGAAATTTATATCAAATGGGAAACCACCTCCCACCAAGGCTCTGAACCCCACATACCACATGGAGGTTTCCTGGACTGTTCCAGCTTGATTTTTAAATTATTTGCTGCCAACAGGATGGTTCTTATCCCTGTCCCCCCTCTCTGGCAGCCCAGAAGGGCTTGGCAGGGTTGGGCTCCCCTCCCCTCTCTTCTGGGAGAGCTGCCTGCATCCCTGGGCCAGGCAGTACCTTCCTGTGCATCATCCCCCATCCCCACCCTGCAACCAGCTCCATCTCAATAAATTTCACCTTAACCTCAGCTGGGGCCCAGTTCCCCTTTTGTGGCTGCGATGGTTTGGCAATGACCTGTGGGTAGACCGGAGGCTTTCTCAATGTGCTGCCCCCAGCTCGCACGCTTGCCAGCAGCACATCTGTCTGTAATCCGGGGGGTGCTCGCCTGCACTCCTGGCCCGTCAGGGAAACCCTGAGGATGGTGCTATGTTAGAAGAGGTTCCTGCTCGCCCACGCTTACTCTCAAAGGCTTTGTGAAAGCGATGTCAGCTCTCGGGGTCGCAGCCCCTGCCTCCCCCCAACCCCAGGGCTGACAGGAATGTGCCCCTCACTGCCTCAGGGCCTGAGGGGCGGCCGGGGGGCTTTGTGGCCCCCCCACATACCGCTGCTCTCTGTGTATATCTGTATACAGCGAATGTATATGTGTACCAATGTGGGGAGGATGTGATATTAAAGCTGTGCTCACAAGGAGGTGTCACGCTTCTTGGCACGCCGCTGGAGATGCCCGTGGACTTTGGGGTCAGCTCTCGAGTCAGGCATGCCCCCTGCCCACCCCAGCTGGGTTGCCCTTTCCTGCTGCCCACTGCTGGCAGTGCTGGCTGGGGTTCCTCACCCCCTGAGGGAACCCCGTGCCCCATCCCTGTGCCCAGCACAGCTGACGCAATCCAGGCCATGACCCCCTGTCCAGGCCCTGACGTGTCGGCACGTGGGTCTGTGGTGCTGCGTGATGTGCTGCGTGAATCAGTGCTAATTTTGGCTGCTGGGTGTGAGTTCCTGGCTGTCCCCAGGAGGAGGAACAGAGCCAGTATTATTTCCACTCCCTGCCACTGCTGGGGAGGGTGGCATAGGACCCGTCATCTTGTGGCCATGGGGGTGGGCAGACCCCCAGTGGTCTGAACCCAGGGCACTCTCGTTCCTTGCCTTGGTCAGCCCTCTGGGCTGAGCGCTCACCAGCTCATCTCATGCAGGTTCCTGCCTGGCCTGAGAGCCCTGGGATGCTCCCACAGTCCCGAAGCAGGGAACTTCGGGGCAAAGCCCTTCCATGTGGGACTCACCCCACAGCAATGCCTACGGGCTGTTACCTACCACAGGAGCTGGAAGAGGGGCTGGGCCAGACTGGACTGGTACAGGTGGGCTGCAAACCAGTGGCATGGCAGTTAGACTGGGTGAAGGTGGGCTGTAGAACAGTTGGAACAGCGGGGAGGTGACATTTCTCCAGATATGTCCCCTAGCTGGCCAGGGCCAGGAAGTCTATCAGGACACAGCATCAGAGCAGTACCAGGAGATACCCAGGAGCGTCCTGAGGCACAATGCCCAGAGGGCTGGCACTCACAGCCAGTGCCATGGCCACTGGCCAGCACCAATATGCCTGTTTTCTCCCTTCCTTAAGGCTGATAGGAGCAGGAAGGCCTAATTAGATGGAGAAAAAACATCTCACAAGTCAGACATGAAACAATTATGACTGAGATGCCCCAGGTTTCCAGAACCCCCTCTAAATGCAGCTCATGGAGCTGCAAGGGGGCACACACCCACCCACATCCCAGGATGATTTCATCTGCTATTAGGCAAAATGTATTAATAACATTCCTCCCCCCTCCCCCTTCCCCATGTCACTGCCACCCCCTCTGCGGGTCAGAGGTGGAGCTGGGACAGGATAAGAGCAAGGGCTTGGCAGGGAGCAGAGCAAATCCCCAGCTTGTGGTCCCTGCACTGTGAGAGCATTGCCTGGACATCGGGGAGACGAGGACCTGCTGGAAATGGTGAGCCTGCACCCTCAGTGGTGCTTTTCAGGGGCTTTTAGCTGGGAAATGGGTTGCAGGGGTTTGGATATTTCTCACTGCCCATTTCCAGGTGAGTTAAACCACCTCTGGCTGCCTGCTCTGGGACTTTCCAAAGGGTTTTTCCAAAGTGCTCAGGCAGTCTCTCAAGAAGGAATGTCCCCTACTCTGGATGACAAAGGGCTGGAGAGTGTGAAATGGAGCTGACAGCCAGTCTGGCCAGGGGCTGTGGGAAAGGACAGGGGCCACCCTCTGATTTGATTCCCACATCCCCTTCATCCTCCCCAAAACTTCCCGCCCTGTTCGAAAAGGCTAAAATCAGGGTGGAAAAATTAGGGATTTCCAAAAGGGAGGTGAACCCCCTCCTCGGTTGTGATGGGGAGTAGGGGGGCTCTACATGTGGCACCCTCGTGGGGATGTGTCCTGGCTCGGGGGCTGTGTGGCCATGGCAGTGTGATGGGGGGTGATGTTCAACCATGCACTCTCCACAGGCACTCCTAGCCGAGCTACGAGGCAGGATGCTGCTCATCTTCCTGGTGGTCCTCGGGGCACCAGTGAGAGCCCAGAAGGAACTGAGCCATGAGCAGCTCCTACCAGCCCCCCGAGCTGGGGATGGAGGTAAGCTGACCAGCCAGGAAACCACCAGCATGATGCTGCCAGGTCTCCCCAAAATGAGGAGGGGCGACCATGGCTCTGGGGAAGAGTCTCATCCAGACCAAGCCAGCCCGCCGCTGCCAGAGGGGTCAGCAAAGAAAGCACTGCCCTGGCCGATGAGCCCGGCCACAAAAAGGTCTGCTCCCAGAAAAAAGGGAAGGAAGGTGTCCCTGTCACTTGATGTCCACACACACTTACTGAAAATCCTGCTTGACCTGGCCAGAGAGAAAGAGCAGCAGGACAAGGCGGCCGCCAATGCTGAGCTGATGGCCCGGCTCGGGCGCAGGAGATGAACTCCCCTGGCTGGGATATGCCTGCTCAGGCACCAGGCAGGGCCGGAGAGGGCAGCGGGGCTGCCAGGGGCACAGACGGAGGAAAGCATGGAGTGGCACTGGTGTGGCCTGCAGGGGGCTGCGAACAGCATCTCATCCCCCTGGTCTCGGTGCTCATGGCACAAGCAGCAGCCATGGTAGGATTTGGTTTAATAACTGTCATCTCAGCACCACTGGAGAAGACACAACTGGGTTTGCCTTTGCCCAGGCCAGCACTGGAGCACAGCCAAGTTCCAGCCTCAGGAACCACGGGGATTTCTGTGTCTGGCTTTGCTCCCTGCTCATCCACCGCTGGAGTGTCTCTAAAGGGGCTGCATCCAGCCAGGCAGCTTTTCCTGTGTGCTGCTTCTCCCTGGGTGACTGCACCACATAAAACTTTCCACAAGGCCTGGCTGAGCCTTGCAGACGGAGTTGGTGAGCGTGCACAATAAAATGTGGCATCAAATGAAACTTTTTTTGGTTTATACTGGTTCTGCACCCCTTTACACCCCCATTTTGTGTTCCTTTTCCCCAGAACTGCAGCAAGGGCATGTTTTGGGCCAGGTCCAGCACAGGAGCTCATTAAACTCCAAATGAGGGGTGTCAGCAGCACCAGCAGCAGGGCTAGCCCCTGGCCCAGTGAGCCCACAGCAGCTCTGGGCCAACAGGGACGTTGTGTTGTGCCACTGGAGCCGCCGTCTTCGGCACAGCTGGGAGATAAGAGCAGAACAGAGCAGAGTGAGGCCGTCCCGTGCAAAGTACAGGGTGGTGCGGGCAAGGCAGAGGCCAGGGGACACCCGTGGGGGGGCCGCTGGAGCTGGTGGGGGACACAGCCATGCTCTTCGAGGAGTACCTGGTGCAGGGTGAGTGAACCCTTTGGCCTTGGAGCGGACACAAGGGGGCCCACGCAACTCAGCTGACTCCGCATTCCTTGGGAGGGACGTATTTTGGTAGCTGGTGAAGGCATGCGGCAGCAGATGGTGGGTTGGGGTGAGGTGGTGAGGTGGCCAACAGGTCCTTTGTTGTCACTGCCTGTCCCAGGGTTCAGCAGATGCCCGAGCAGCACTGGCCCCTGTGGACACCCCACTGCTGCAAATGGGTGCCCCGGGGCTAGGCCTGGGGTTTCTGGGTGTAGGGTACAGGATGCCGGTAACAATGGGGATGGGGGGCCCAGGAGGCGCTTCCAGAGGCGGTGCATCCCAGCAGGATGCTCCAGGGCAGGCAGCCCGGGTGACAACTGCCCGTCCCGAGAAAGGGGTTCCCCTCTACCATCCCCACTTGCCGCCTGGGGTGCTGAGCCCCTGCCAGGATCTCCTTCCCATGTCCTGCCCCAGCACCCCATCTCCCCTCCCCAATCCCAGTGTGCCCCCACGCCCCAACCCCCTTCTGTCCCCAGTGTCCCTTCCCCCGCCCACTGACTCCCCAAGGATCCTGGTGGCCCCCTCCCCAGTCCCAGTGTTTCCTCTGGTACCGGTGCCCTCTGCCCCAGGCCCAGTCCCCCACTGGATCCCCCCTACACTCCCAGCGCCCCCAGTATTCCCAGCACAGCTCCACACCCACAGTTGCCCCCATAACCCCCCGGCCCAGCCCCGCCTCTCGGCCAATCACACCGCGTCCTCGCCGCTCTGTCCCGCCCCCTTCCCTGTCAATCAATCCCCAGCGCCCCGCCCCTCCCGCCTGCCTCGGCGAGCCACGTCGGGGGGGTGGGTTGGCGCGTGCGCAGTGCGGCCCCCGCGGTGACAGTGACAGGCTGGCAGGAAGGGGCGGTGCCCGGACCGGCACCGGGATATCGGGATTGGGACCGGGATTGGGACCGGCACTGGGACCGCCACTGCCACGGGGCGGGAGGGCCGCAGCGAGGCAGCGCCATGCTGAAGAAGTTCGACAAGAAGGACGAGGAGTCGGGTGAGGGGCGGCGAGGGGGGCCCTGCGAGCGGGGAGAGCCCTCCGTGGGTACGGGGTGGGGCTGTGAGGGGGGGGGACCCCTTCGAGGGCATGGGGGGAGCTGTGAGGGGAGAGACCCGCCTGTGGCTGCCCAGGGGATAAGTGAGGGGACACCCCTCCTGTGGGTGCGAGGGAGGCTGTGAGGCGGGACCGCTCCTGTGAGCAGTGCGGGGAGAGCCCCACGAGAGCGTGTGCTGTGAAAGATGAAGAGCTGATGCTGTGGGTGAGTGTTCGTGGCTGATTTAGGGACTGTGAGAACATTGTGCTGCTGGGCAGGTTTTTTGGAACACATTCATATGCTCATACTAGAACTGTTTCACACTCACACTAGGGGTGGTTTTGCTCTTTTCCCTTGTTTTCTTCTCAATCCCACATAAAGCCCGTGCTTTGTTCAGCCACCTGCTGCCTTTGCAAACTTCTCCCGAGCTAGAGGAGGGCAGTTTATGAACCAGGAAGGAGCTGGAGTGCAGATGTGTTTGTTTTTGGGTGTAAGTCTGACTCTAGCCAGGGCTCCTGGCACCAGCCTAGGATGCCTCAAACCTGTGTCAGGTTGGATCTGGCCCTGGGAGATATTCTCTCTGGCAGATCAGGCTTTGGAACAAACACTGGGACAGCCATGAAAACAGCTGCATTTTGTCCCAGGGCCAGGCTGAACGTAGGTACTAATTAAAACCTGCTTATCAATAACTGGCAGCTTTTGAAAAGCTGCAGCTCAAAAATGCTTGGGAGGCAAGCTAATCAAGGCCATGCAGAATGATAGTACTTTTCCCTCTGATTATTTTGTCCTTAATTGGTGAGGGTTTTAATTATTTAGTATAATTTATTTTGTTAAGTGGAACAATGAAAGTTACTCTGTGTCCAGTGGATCTAGTCCGCTATTTTGTTATCTTAATTAATGATAGAGCCAAAAATACTTTACTGGTGGATTCCTGATTGGTTTATATGGGAGGCATAAAACACTCCTGATTCACCAGTCTGGCAAGCAATACCTCTTTTTGTCTAAGCTTTTGTTTCTAGGCCTGTCTTATTGATGCTCTAACTGTCAGCAAGCTCCCAGCCCAGGGGCTGGAAATAGGTCTTTGGGGATATAGTGGAGCACAGCTATTTTACAGCTAATCAGTCTACCTTGGCTCAAAGTCAGTTACTTCTGGAGGGGATGACAAACTGAACAATGTTCTATCTGCTCTGGCTTCCCTGACTGCCATGAAGACATCTAATTAATATTACTTGAAGAGGGAGCTCTGGATGCTTGGTGTTCATGGAAAAAAATCAACCCGAAATGCTCAGTCTGTTTTTAAAGTATGGGTGTGGTTAGAAAGTTGCTTCCCCATAGCACTATCCCTGGAGAGATTTTTACTCTCTTTATTTTGCAGGTGGGAATTCCAACCCATTCCAGCACCTGGAGAAGAGTGCAGTCTTGCAAGAGGTAAATCCTCAGACAGTCTCTTTTCTGTACCCCCTTCTGGATCGAGTCTCTTCCTCCCTTGAGTAGGTCACTGGAGAACATCAGCAAGGAAGTGGGGGTTTGTGGCAGTCCTGCTAGCTCTGAAAGAAATGGGCAACAGTTCTTATTTTATTATTGGACAGAGGAAGGGAGAAGGTTGAAATAGCCTCTGTAACGAATCAAAGACTGTGAACTATAAATGGTAATAAAAGGAGATATATATATATAATATATATAATATAGGAGATTTACATTACATTACATTACATTACATTACATTACATAATATAGGAGATATATATAATATCTGAGAAAACTCACCCTAAAACAGGAAGGATGGGAAATAGGCCTTGAGCGCCCCAAATGTCTTGTGGATGACAAAGTTAATGAGTGGGATGCGAGTGATTATTGAATAGTCTGTGAATTCCCTCTGAAAAAAATGCCTTTCTGTTCAAAAGCAGGTGAATGTCTCTATCCCCAGAGCCTGTTGTTTTAGAGTTCTCTGTTTGCTTTTGATGTTGTGAATGGTGTGGGCTCCCAAGCCCCTGTTTGTCTGTCAGAAGAGTAATGTTTCAGTTAGCACACAATCCAGACTTGTGTGGGTGAAAGTGTCAGGAGGATTTAGCCTTTAAACCTTCATTGCACTTGGATTTGCAATCGCAGTCTGCACAACCTGCTGTTTAAAAGAGTTCCAAGTTTAACAGGAATTAAGGGGAAACCTGATCCAAAGTCACTGAGGATCTTGCCATACCTCATTCACAGTGTGTTGTTTGTATTAGTGTCCAAGACCAGACAGGACAGTGTTTACAAGGGGGTGTTGGTGTCAGCATCCTGGTCTGTGCTTTGTTTCCAGGCTCGAGTGTTTAATGAGACACCCATAAACCCACGAAAATGTGCTCATATCCTCACCAAGATCCTGTATCTCATAAACCAGGTAAGAGAGAGAAAATGTACACATATTCAGACATGTGCATCAGGCCCAAAGCTGGTTATGATAGCTGGGATTAACTTCCTTCCTTCCAAACATCTTCTAGGGGGAGCACCTTGGTGTCATGGAAGCTACCGAATCATTCTTTGCTATGACAAAGCTGTTTCAGTCCAATGATGTAAGTCTGCTTGTTGGTTTTTGCGTTTACCTGGTGGGGCACGTTGTCCCTTGAGAGGTGCATTTTTATAGACAGCTTTTCTGTCCTGTCTGGAGGTACCTGATCTGAGGGGGAAGAGTAGGGTGAAAGTTTAGAAACAGTGATCAGCTTCCTTGCCCTTTCTGGACCTTGTAGCAGCTTAACTGAAACACGCTCTGCTCTTGAGACAGAGATTCCTACCTCTAAATTGATGTTTAACTCTTGTGCCTAGCACAGATAAAGCATGTAATCTGCTGGAACTTTCTGTGCTTTGTGCCCAGCATTAAAAGATCCTGCTTCCTGCTGATAGTCAATTATTGCATGTCCTGGAGGAGGCCAGGAATTAGTGCCTACCCACAGCAATAGTACTGTCACTAGTTGTCCCCCAAACCACAAGGCATTAAAATCAAGAGACCAGTGTAGAAATCCCCAGACTCAGGAGTATAAATCACTTGCTTTCTTGCTTTAGAAGTAACACAGTGCTTTCAGCTAATAGTTTCAAGCTTTTCTCCTTGTTCATGTGAATGACAAGTGGGAAATGAAACTGTAGATCCAGCTAAGTGGTTTCTCTATGGCTTCACCCTAAGACTGAGGGATTTAGAAGAGGAGGAGGTGTTTTGTTAATCAATATGGGTTTTGTACATCTTTTACACTTGGGGAATGGGGCTCTCTGAAGGTATCAGGTTCTTGTGATCTTTGCAATAAAATTATGCAAGCAGGGAAAACTGAGATCCCTTCCTATCTGGGATCATCTCAGCTGATGTCTTTCTTCCGTCTTTCCCTGTCAGCCAACTCTCCGCAGGATGTGTTACCTGACTATCAAAGAGATGTCTTCAATTGCAGAAGATGTGATCATTGTTACCAGCAGGTCAGTCACTTCACTTCTCTTACTGTTATATTGACGTGCCCTCCAGCAATGTCTGTCCAACCTCCTGGAGATGACTGTAGTCCCTAAGGAGGGTGAGCTTATATAGGGAATGACCTTGGTGAGGAAAAACTTTTCCTTTATAAAAGATCATTAAAATAAAGACACTGGACTCAGTGATGTATGTGAAATGTGCTGTGTCTCCATATCCTATGCCCACGGGTGTTGGGATTGTCTCTTTTGGTTGCATGATACGGCAGCACTGTTGTGCTTTCCCCTTTTGCAAAAGGCTGTTTCATTAACTCCTGTCTGAATGCCTCAAAGCTTTTTGAAGAATTCTGGCATAAATCCCAAGGCTTTCAACAGGTAGACAAGGATTTACTGCTCCTGTAGCAGCACAGAATGTGACTTCACCAGGGAACAAAATTCCCTATGTGATTCATTCCTGAATTTCTGATCATCCCACTTAAATGCCCTGTGGGGAGTCAGGAGCCTGAGGGTATAGGGTCTGCTGAGGGCTCATCAATGGTCTCACACTGTCCAGGACCCTGGGGAAAGGGCAGGAATGAGCAGGAAGGCAAATGCCTCGGGGAGTATGTGTGTGTGTGCTTGGAACTTTTCCTCCTGCCTGCACACCGCAGTGGGACTTGCCCGAGGCCTGCAGTTGCTCTGTGTGCACTGTGTGTGCACCTGAGAGCTGCTGGCTCAGGAGTGCAGTACTGAGAGCTTCCTGTTTTCCCAGCTTGACCAAAGACATGACTGGGAAGGATGACAATTACCGAGGCCCCGCTGTGAGAGCACTCTGTCAGATCACTGATGTAAGTGCTGCTTGGGGCAGCCCTAGACCCTACACCTTTTCCTACTTCACCCCATCCCACCTTCCACTCTGCTTTTCATGCCTTTGCATCTCCCCTTTCACACTCCTAACAGCTTTCCATATCAGCTCTTGTTTCCCTCTCCCTGCAGAGTACCATGTTGCAGGCCATTGAGCGCTACATGAAGCAGGCAATTGTTGACAAAGTGCCAAGTGTATCCAGCTCTGCTCTCGTGTCTTCCTTGGTATGTACTCCCTGCAGCACAGGCCTGAAGCTCTGTTAAGCTGGGAAGTCATCTGTGGTGGGACTGGACACCTTGAGAGTTCCAGGGTTTCCTTGTTGCTATTCCTGTCTTTGTGAACCGAGGGAGTGGTGCTGACTTTGTGAGAGATTGTGGACCTCTTGAGGCCACAACTGTCATGTCCAAGTCTCTGCGTGCTGATCCCTTGCTCTTCTATAAGTTGCTGCTGCCAGCATCCTCATGGGGAAGGCTCATTGTTTCTTAATATGAGCTGCAATTCCCAAAGATTCCTTACTTCATGGGTTGTCTGTGGCTTCATCTCCCTCCAGCACTTGCTGAAGACCAGTTACGATGTGGTAAAACGCTGGGTGAACGAGGCTCAGGAGGCAGCTTCCAGTGACAATATCATGGTGCAGGTAGGAAACACAGGGAATAGCCAGCAGCAGCTGGGAGAGGAGCAAGCTGCCAGAGCTCAACCACCTCTGGGCAACAGAGGGGACAGAAAGGGTTTGTGACATTCTCTCTCCCTGCACAGTACCACGCTCTGGGCTTGCTCTACCACGTGCGAAAGAACGATCGCCTGGCAGTCAACAAGATGCTCAGCAAGTTCACGCGCCACGGCCTCAAGTCCCCGTTTGCCTACTGCATGATGATCCGAATAGCCAGCAAGCTGCTGGAGGAGGAGGCTGGCAGGTGAGGGGGCTCCTTTGTCCTGCTGGAAGAATTTCCTCAGGTCCTGCTTCCATCTGCTCTTGCAGGCTCCCTTGCCGTTTCATTACTTCTGTCTTTGAAGAGCGGCATACAGGTTATACCCTCTTATTGTTGGGTCAAAAAGCAGAGAAAATACAGGATGCTTTCATTGCTTTGAGGTGGCTTCTATGAGTCTTGTCTGTGTGCTTGCACACTGAATGCTCTCTTGTTTCTCTGGACTGTTTTGCACAGCTGTTCTTTATGGAGATGTTTTACTTAATTTTCTCTTCTGTAATTACTTGTTGACCTTGTATCCAGTGTGGCTTCCTGGATAAGAGTTGTGGTGTATACAGTCAGTTCTCAGTGTGTGAGGGTTAAGGGAGATTCCCTTTAGTAAGGTAGAGGGTGTCTTCTCAGAAGGCAGCCTGGCTTTCAAGCAAGCTGGAAGTACAGTATAATGACCGCTGCAAAATCCGGGGACAAAGTGAGTTTAGGGCTGCTTTCACCTTTCTACAGGTTATGGTACCTGCCTGTTTCTGCTGCTGAATTCTTCATTTCTGTTGGTACCTCTGCTCTAATTCATTCTTGTGGGGTTCTTTTATCCCTTAGCCGCGATAGCCCCCTGTTTGATTTCATCGAGAGCTGCCTACGGAATAAGCATGAGATGGTGGTGTATGAAGCTGCATCTGCCATCGTTAACCTGCCCAACTGCACTGCCAAGGAGCTGGCTCCAGCTGTTTCAGGTAAGTGTGGTGCTCCTGGCCGTGGAATTATGGGGCCTGCAGCAGGGACACCTGCTGATTGCCCCAAGAAACAAGGACCTTGTGTAGTTTCAGGCTTGTAATGCTGCTGTAGTCATGGTTGCTTTATGCTGCTGCTGAGAGCCTGTGGTGTGTGTGAATAGCTTTGCTCCTACATAAAGGTATTTCCTGGTGTGTTCAAGTGTAGGTTACTAGAGGGATCTCTCTTTTTTCTGTGTAACAGGGCTGAATTATAACTGATAAATGTCCCTGCTTTAGGCTGTGTAACTGTGCAAGAAGCCAAAGTGTTTGGGTCCTGCCTTACGAGCTCAGTCCAGTCCAAAGGTTCTTCTGATGTGGGACTTTTGGCAGGGAGGTTGTACGTCACCTGTCTGCACAGGGAGGGTGCCCTTCATGGGCCAGCCCTGGGAAAGGAGCAGGGTTTGCATGGAGAACAGCAGTTCAAACTGACTTAATAGGAAAGATGACAAAGTGATGAAATTGGCTTTCGTGAGGAGTGAAGGACAGCAGCACCGTGGAAAAAGGAGGAGGTGGGTAAGAGCTAGTTGTCAGCAGGGACGTGTGGCAAAGCAGACAACAAGAAGGGAGGAAGGTGGTAAATTCACAGTTGCTTCTTAAGCATGCTTCTAGTTACCTTGTGCTTGCAGCTGTCTCTTCACTGAAGCTCTTCTCTAGGTATGAAATGCTTCTCAATAATAGAGTGCCTAAATGTCTGCCTTTGTTGTTTTTCCCACCTTGCAGTTCTGCAGCTGTTCTGCAGCTCTCCGAAGGCAGCACTGAGATACGCAGCCGTCCGTACCCTCAACAAGGTAGGAGCCAGTCCCTTGGGAGCTCCCACGGTGCCTTGTGTAGGGAGGTGCAGACTTCAGAAGAAAAAGGGGCCAGATTATGTGATGATTTTGTGTGAATAACCTCTACTCTGTGGCCACAGCCTTACATTTCGTTGCTTTCTGAGTGGAATAAAACCTCAAAGAACACTCTACAGAAGGAAGAAAAAAACCAAACCCAATAATTTTCACAGATCTCTTAGAGTGTCGTTGCTCTCGGTGTTACTGCTTTCACTTCTGAGCTTCCCATAGTGAAAAACCTCCTTGTAAAACAGGGATCAAACCTTGATGCTGCTTCTTGCCTGCTTCATGGCAGTCTTTGCTTTTCCCTTCACCTTACAAAGTCTATAAGAGAAAAAGAGAATGTCAATGTCTGGTAACTGCTGTGCTTCCGCCCATGGAGGTGTTTTGCCCAGCTAGTCTGTGTGAATTTTTGTTGAGAGTTCATAGCTTTCTTTTCTTTCTATATGGAGGAGAATGAGAGAGTTAAAAATAGTAGAAGGTTGTTTATTTTACTACTGCTTCTCTTCCAGCAAGGGGTGGAATTCTGCAGGAAACGAGAGCTTGTTACCTTAACTCCAGATTAGCTGTTTGGCTGAGATGCCCCTCGTGTACAGTCCACACCATTTGTTTCTACAGGAAGGGAGCGAGTTTTGGTGGGTTTTGCCAGTTGGGCCTTTTGCATCTATTGAGTGATTTTCATTCTTCCTCCTCTGCTACAGGTGGCCATGAAGCACCCATCTGCTGTGACTGCTTGTAACCTGGACCTGGAGAACCTTGTGACAGACTCCAACCGCAGCATCGCCACCCTGGCCATCACCACGCTGCTGAAAACCGGCAGTGAGAGCAGCATTGACCGGCTCATGAAACAGATCTCTTCTTTCATGTCAGAAATCTCAGATGAGTTCAAGGTAAGGAAGTGGGAAGAGGAGGGACGCCCAGGCTTCTGAAGAAACCCCATGGTCTTTGTCCATGTTTGTGTGCGCTCTCTGAAACCTGCTTCCAGCAGCTGGGCCATGGAATACTTGCAGGGAAGAGAAATAACTTGAAGCTACTGGCCTGAGCTATATGCCTTGGTTGTGCAGCACCTAGCTCCAAAGTCACATGCTCTCTTCTGGGGAGATGCCTTTTGAGAATCAAGTCTCTTCCTTCTTTCCAGTGGGTGTGGGCTTTTTTTCAGGGCTAACCCATGCATAAAGATCAGTCTCTTCCAATTCCTGGGATTGTACCTCCTGGAACTGCATTTGTTGGATAAGTAAAGATAAAATCATGGTTTCCAGGCCAGGGACCAGCACAAAGTTGACACAATTCAGATAGTTTTTCCTGCCTGGTGAAATAGAATTGTTTTTTACTTGCTGCCCTCTTCCCCCAGGTGGTGGTGGTGCAGGCCATCAACGCGCTGTGTCAGAAGTACCCTCGCAAACACGCCGTCCTCATGAACTTTCTCTTCACCATGCTTCGGGAAGAGGTAAGTTTGCAGGACAACCATGTGTTCCTTGTCTGTATGTATGAACCGTGGCCCTTGTGAGAGTCAAGCTTTTGCTGATAATGCTGTGCAGTAAGAGCCTCTCTCTAAAAGGTTTGCAGTCTAACTGCAGATATGCCCAGCTGTGCACAGTAGTTATAAGCATATTGACAGGCATATTTTTAGAGTGATTTTCATGCTTTGATTTATTTTTTTTCTGGGGGTTTATTAACTCTCAAAGCAAATGCGAGCAACAGCAGATCTGTTGGCAGTCCATGTGTGTTTCACATTTGAACTAGCTTTCCTTTATACTTGGACAGCAAATTCCAAGAAGTTTTGTCTTGTACACAAAGATTCAGTAACAACCTATTTATTGATGACACAGGACCCCTTTTGTTCTGGTGTCTGTGCTGTGGCAGTGAAGGGATCACGAGTACCTATAACCATTCTCTGCATTCAGTCAGACATAAATTGCAGAGAGACAGCTTTCAGAGGTTTGCTGAGGCCATTTCTAAATGAGCAAACATGCCTGCAACACAGCTGGCACCGCTGCTTGCTCTGACATCACTTTTTGCCAATTACAGCCTCTCTATTGGGAACAAACCAGACCATCTCATTTTGCTCCTGTGAAAAATAGACCATTCTCCTTTCCCAGATTTTCTGTGGGTGGATGATATCGTTTTGAATGTGGTTTTGTACTTCAAACCATTCTGTTTTAAAGCTTTTTTAATCCAAAGACGTTCCGGAAAGATCCAAATGCCCGGCACTGTGCATGTAATTGGCAAAGGATGGCGTGTGGTTTAATCCCCTGGTGTGTATTGAGGACACTTGTAAATAGTGTCTGAAGAGAACCAAGCATTACTGGCATGTCAGGTTATGGGCCGTACCTGGGGAGGTGTTGATTGTCTGTCATCCCACACTAATGGGGCTATCTGCTGCGTCCTGTGTGGCAGATATGATCCTTCATATATTTCTCTTGTGATTCAACCTCAGATGTCTGGTGCTAAAGGGGAGAGGGTTGGGTTTTTTCTCCTCCCATATGGCTGTTTTCAAGCACTAATTCTAGCAGCACAGGGTTTTGAAGGAGATATAAACTCTTCAGGCAGATGGATTCTTTTACCCTCTTTAGGACTTGGGGGGTTTTTCTCTTCACTGCAGCCATTCTGAAGGCAGGTGGCAAGAAAGCCTGAATATTAGCTGGCCCTCTGGGTGTAAAGGGGGTCAAAAGTGGGGGCAACATTACTGCCCTTCTCCTTTAAAACACAGATTAAAAGCACTGAGTGTGAGTGACCTTTTCAAAGGAAATTTTCTCCTGTCTGGCTAGCTCAGTCTCTAAAATACTTTGAGATTTCCAGCTGAGCAGTTCCCTTTTGCTTCTTAGGGCGGCTTTGAATACAAGAGGGCCATCGTGGACTGCATCATCAGCATCATTGAGGAGAACTCGGAGAGCAAAGAGACAGGCCTGTCTCACCTCTGTGAGTTCATTGAGGACTGCGAGTTCACCGTGCTGGCCACACGAATCCTGCACCTCTTGGGGCAGGAAGGGCCCAAAACCAACAACCCCTCCAAATACATTCGCTTCATCTACAACAGGGTTGTTCTGGAGCATGAAGAAGTCCGGGCAGGTAAGGGACAGACCTGCAAAGCTGCCTGCACTGGCACAGATCTTCAAGGAACTATAGTGTAGGAACACCTCTGCCTTTGAGGGTTGTGATTTGCTCTAGGCCCGAGCACATCTTTTTGCACAGCAAAGATCCTGCACTAGTATTGATGGAAAAGGTGGCCTGCAGCTGAGAAATGGGAAGGGATATGCACTGGCTCTGAAACTAGACAGAGGTTTGCTGGCACTCTGCTGTAGTACCTCTGCCTCTTTCTAGTCATAGTAATGCTTTACTAATGTGGCATTTCTGATATGTCGTTTGATCAAGGCCAAGAAATGGAGGAAACTTCATCTGATTTCTTTGCTTTCTAATCCTGTTTCCATGACTTGTGCTTACAGGTGCTGTAAGTGCCTTGGCCAAGTTTGGAGCCCAGAATGAGGAGATGTTACCCAGTATCCTGGTTTTACTGAAAAGGTCAGTTGTACCTCAGAGTTTCTCAACATCCTAGGTAAAAAACACTGTTTGCATGAGATCTTGTTAGCATCCCCATGCATGTCTAGTCTCTTCTGGCTGTGGATCTGAGAATGTACAGTCTGTACCTAGGATCCTGTGATGGGATCACACTGCATTCAGCACTAATAGTGGACAGAAGCCATGTTTTATTATTGCTTTTCTAATACAATTACTGGTAGATTGCTGGTTCCCTCCTGTGGCATGTTCCTTCTGGCCCTGTGAAGTGGTTTAGTCACCTGGATTTATTCACATGGACTCTGAAAAAATTTTTGCACTTTCCTCTTAGGTGTGTGATGGATGATGACAACGAAGTGAGAGATAGAGCCACCTTCTACCTGAACGTTCTGGAGCAGAAGCAGAAAGCCCTCAACGCTGGTTACATCCTGAACGGTACTACAGGAAGGCCTAAACACAAGTCTGCACCTCTTTCCTGGTTTAACAAGAGTTAAATGGATTATTGTGGTTTCACTGCCCTGTCCCTTCCATCCCCAGGTTTGACAGTTTCCATCCCAGGCCTGGAGAGGGCTCTGCATCAGTATACCCTGGAGCCCTCTGAGAAGCCCTTTGACTTGAAATCCGTTCCTTTGGCAACAGCTCCTATCATTGAGCAAAGAGCAGGTGAGGAACAATCCCCTGGATGCTAGTGATTCCCTGCATTGAGCTTGCTGGGGATTGCTGAGCTCCATCCTATTTGAATTTTGTGGGATTACATCTTCTGTAAAGACTAAGACCAGCAAATCTGGCTGCTCCCACATTAGTGTTTCAGTTTAGTCCAGCTGCTAATAATAGCAGTAGCTGGCAATCCTCACTGTAGCTGGTGCAGTTCTGAAGGTGTTTAGGAAGCCAAATACGGGGGTCTAGTGTATATCAAGATGAGAAATTAACTCCCTTCCCTTCCTTAGTCAAATCATTCTAAAGACATTGACCTGTTTTTAGCTACTTCTTACCCTTCGCCTTCAAATCTTTTGGGTTTGTTTTTGTATGTTTGGCTCTTTCTTTTGCAGAAAACGCCCCTGTTGCTGTAGTGAAACAGCCAGAGAAGGTGGCAGCAACACGGCAAGAAATATTCCAAGGTAAACTGATGCAAGGCCTCTCCTGTGTCAGTGTGTGAGAACTCTGCAGCCACCTCTTGCTAAGCCTGCCATAGCCCCTCGGGCTTTCTCTCATCTTCTTGCAGGGAGTGACACAGGCTCCCATCTTAAGATCCACTGTTCACTCCTGGGGGGTGGAGGTGCCTGCAGTTCTGTTCATTCTACCTTGCAGTAGATGTGGGCAAAGTATGACTCTGCCTTTAATTTTAGAAGTCACCAGGGAATGTTTATGGGTATTTGATGGATAGTTCCTTGCTATAGCAGCTTCTGGCAGCTGAAATGAGGGCTTTGAAACTGCTATCACCTTCTTGTGGGTTGAGGAAGGCAATGGTTTGTGTCCTCTGTTTCAGAGCAACTGGGGGCCATCCCAGAGTTTCGGGGACTGGGCCCACTCTTCAAGTCTTCCCCAGAGCCTGTCGCCCTGACAGAGCTGGAGACGGAGTATGTGGTTCGTTGCACCAAGCACACGTTTGTCAATCACATGGTGTTCCAGGTGGGTAGCTGTGGGTGTGGTGCAGAAAACTGTTGGAAAAGAAGCTCCTGACTGGCTAAAAGCTCCACTGGGAAAAAATATCTCAGGAATATCTGTGTTCATAGCAGGACACTGCAATGAGGAGTCCTTAGTTTCTTATCCATGGCAGGAGAGCCCCAGAGAAAACTAATAATTTGGGGGATGCAAGGGGATGTGGCTGAACAGTGCTTTCAGGTACAGTCAAAACAAATCCAGCAAGCACTAGATGGGGCTGTTCTCACTGAGCAATTGGCAAGGGGAGCTGTGTTCTTCCCTCAGAGTCCCCAGGCACACGGTTTAGGCATCAAAGAGCAAAGCTTGCTACATCTGAGAAGCTGAAAAGGATACCCAGGAAAGGGACACTGCGGGGGGGAGGGGAGCTCTTCATCCTCTGTGTTTAGTTCTAGCCTGTGTAGCACACGTGCTGTTTTCTGTACATCTTGGCCTTGGCTGTACATGTGAGGTGTTCAGACTGATGTGTCAGCATCTTTGCCTGGGCCTCAGGGAGTCTGAGGCACAGCGAGTCCTATGGTAGCTTGTGAACAGACGTGTTTTGTCCTTTTCCAGCTCTGTCCTCAAAAGCTCAGAACTGCTTACACAGCCCTCGCAGGGGTTGATCTTTGTTTCTGTTGTCCATCCACCAGATGCAATTGCATGAGGTTAAGAGATGTGGCATTACAGCTGGAACAAAGATTAATCAGAAAGTTCAGAGTTGCTGAAAACATAAAACTTGTTGAAACTTGCTCAAGCTATCCCTAATTTGAGCCATGCAAAGGATCGTCTTCCTACCTGCTGTGGGGCACTGTGTCCCTGTAGCATTGGGTTGGATGATGTAGGCAACACAGTACTTGCATTTCCATAGAGCAAAGAGTTAATCCAGGAATGACTGTCCAGGGTACTGGAGGAAAAAGGACTCCCCTTCAGGGTTTTGGGTTCTCCTATAAAGTTGCTCTGTGATTGCCCAGCTGATAGCAAGGAGCACCGTGGAAACACAAAGAGCTGGGGGTTCACTGGGTGACACCACGCTCCCACTCTGCCTAAGCTGAGTCTGTTATCAGATGAGTAGTGAGCAGCTTCAAGCTGTTGCTGCCTTCCTCTTCCCTGTTTAGTTTGACTGCACAAACACCCTGAACGATCAGATCCTGGAGAATGTCACAGTGCAGATGGAGCCAACAGAGGGGTATGAGGTCATTGGCTACGTACCTGCCAAAACCCTGGTGTACAACCAGCCAGGAACCTGCTACACGCTGGTGGCACTGTCTGAAGAGGATCCGACAGCAGGTAAACAGTTTGCACTCTGTTTTTTCCTGTATTGCTCATCCCCACACATTCTACTCTGCATCCTAGCCAGATATTTATAGCCTGTGTGTGGGTGCAGCCCTGAGCGATGCTAAGCATGACTTGTCTTTGCTGTTTGGGGGCTGTCAGGCCTCCCTTCTCTCCTGATTCCCTTGTACTGTAGCACTGCCCAGTCAGGCTATGAGAGCTGGCAGATGAGCATTCAGCTCTCTGCTGAGTTGTCTCCCATGCACTCTGGCCTGTCTTCATGTTAGATGAGGGGAGGCTGATACTTATAAAGTACTGTGAGTCCCCGGAGTGAAGGGATATTTCAGACAAACCACTAGAATTTCAGGGATGCCTATTTGAACTGAATATCTCCCCATTTGCCACTGTCCAGAACATGAACCAGGCCTTACCTGTGCTTTGGTCTCCCTGGTTTGTGCTCTGGCACTGCTCACCTGTGTGTGTTGCTGCTGTTCACTCAGCAGTACCCAGTTCCTAGAGATGAGTCATTGCTTCCTCTCCCAGCTGAGTGATACTAATCAGCTGCAGCATTGCAGTGCAAGGTGGTTTCATTTCAGAGGCGCATGAATCCATCCCTAGATACGGATCCTGCCTCTTCACAGGATGCTGGTAGGACATGTTTAGTTAGTATTCCCAACACAGCATGAGGATCATCAGTAATAGCACTTGATCTGAGGATTATCGTCTTGTACAACCATCATGAGCCTGTCTTTATCACTGTTTGCTAGCCTTAATATTACAAATAAATACCTTGTGCATGAGAGACAGAAACTGTTGGAGAGCCCTCTCTAGGTCACTGGCTAAGCCTGTGCTGCTGACAGTGACAGGGAGAACCTGGCTGTCCCAAACCTCCCAGCCCCTTCTGCTCCAGGGTTGTGGGGATGTGGTCGTAATATGGCTTTGCCTTTGTCTCCCTGCCTCCAGTGGCCTGTACCTTCAGCTGCATGATGAAGTTCACTGTGAAGGACTGTGACCCAAACACAGGGGAGACAGATGACGAGGGTTACGAGGATGAATATGTGGTAAGGAGCTGGGCATGTACTTGGTCATGGAAACTGCTGTTGTTTTGACAGGGTTTGTGATCTGAACTTGGATCCCTGCAAGCAATGATGCGACCACTGACACTGATGTGGGCAGGATCACATGAGGAGAGAGTTCTTACTGTCTCTGGTATCTGTCCAAGGATGTAGATGGGGGTTCACAGAGCTTGCCTTGCCTCATTTGGAGTATTCTCCTGTTGCTCTCCAGATGGACACCTGAACATGCAGAATATGTAGTTTTGGGGGGCATCCCCTGGGTTTGCCTGGCTGTGCCCTACGGACTCCAGCAATGGCACACTGAGGATTGTGGAGACAGAGGGCTGTTGGGTATCTTTTGTTCTCCATGAATTGCTCCCTTGGTGGCACAGTTAATTGTCTAGGGTCTTGCCTGGTGCAGGGATTTTGCCATCCTTGTTCTTGTTCTGGGGAAGGTCGAGCTCTTCCCTTCCCAGCACTGAGACTGCTGAAAGCACTGATGCTGCAGAAGCACCTCTCTTCCTCAGAGAGGAAGGGATGTTGTACACAGCCTCAGCTTGCCCTGTTAGCTCCAGAGTCCGTTTTCTATGCACTGCCTGTCACTGCTGTGAATCTGATTAGAGGCACTGCTGTGCAGTGAGTCACTGTCTTCCCAGCAAGACTGGGGAGGGTTTTTCTCAATGGAATGTGCAGGGTTAACCCCTCTCTTGGCTTCCTACCAGTCACCAGGGCATCTGACTGATATTTAAACAAACTTTTCCATGTGTTTCAGCTGAAATCAGGAGGAGATTATTTCCTGCAGTGATTGCTGAAATGAGTGCAGGCTGGTGTCCAGCCAGCTCTGGCACTGCCTGCCCTTCAATACGCACTCTGGAGGGACAAGCCCAGTTCTGTCTTGCACAGGTGTAATCACAGCAGCAGCTCAGCTACCCCAGTGGCAGTGTTAGGTGATAGCACGTCTGACAGTGTCTTACTGTACCAACCTACAGAATGATAAGCCAGAAAAGCAAACCACAAGCTTATCTGCATTTCAGGGAAAAATCTGCATCTATGTGAGCACAAGCAGCTATTTCTAAGCTTTTAGGTTTCCTTCTGTTTTGGCTGTTTGTCCAGTGCTTTGATCTCTGTCAGGCTGAGGGCTGTGCTCAGAGGGGGAACCTGGTTTGTAATCCCTGGAAATGGCATCACCAGTGCCTTCCTCAGGCTTAGCAGTTGCTCAAACAAGTGGTGTTTGCTCAAGCAAACCAGAAGTGGAAGTGGAGGGAGTCTCCTGCCTTCACCTGATTTCAGAGAATCCAGTCTAAGGTTCACTCTGTGGAGAACAGGGTCAGGAACAACCATGTTTCACTTGAACCTCTTCTACCACCAGCTTGAAGACCTGGAGGTAACGGTGGCTGATCACATCCAGCGAGTTCTGAAGCCAAACTTTGGAGCAGCCTGGGATGAAGTGGGTGATGAGTTTGAAAAGGAAGAGACCTTTACTTTGTCTGCTATTAAAACCCTTGAAGGTAAGGAAGGGGGTGTCTGAGCACAGCAGAGCTTGCACTGTTCCCTCCAGCAGGCAGAGTCCGGAGGCCCAGTCTGGCTCACTTTAGAGCTCTCACAGAAAGGCTAATGGGGCAAAACCCTTCATAAGCTTTTCCCCACAGCTGTTTAATGTGGAGCTACAGTTACTGTGATAGCAAATAAGCTCAGGTTTCAAAAAACCAAATGAGTGTTCTGAGCCCAGTGGAAACCAGGATCGTGGAAGGCAAGAGAATATCTTGCTTTGCTTTCACACTTTACCCTCCCAAGCAGACAGACCATAGTTCAGCAGTGGGCTCCTACTGTTCTTCTTGAAGCCAGTAAGAAAAAAATGCAAGAAGCAGAAGACATGAGGTTAGTGGGCAGGCTGGTGGTGTAAGCCCTCTTGTCTTTCATTACTTATTAAAGAGTCCTATTTTTACTGAGAAGCCTGTGAAAACTCAGTGCTTTTGATGCCTTAGCAGGGTGTCCTTGTCCTGTAACCATCTTTGTGCTCCCTTGCACAGCCCCTTGGGTTTGAAATACCTTCCCTGAGGCCTTTTCAGGTTCTTCCTGAAGACTTGTGTCTCCTGCAGGATGTCTTCTTCCTTCTGCAGGCTGTCAGGGCTGTGCAGTTAAGTGCAGCCGGCTGCTCTCTCCTGCTGCTTTTTTGGCTCATTCACCCTCTTCTTTCTGTTGTACTTTTGCTATATCACAGAACTCTCTCATGGCAGTGGGTTTTTTGTATGTTGCTTTTGCCTTCCTGGTGGCCTCCAAAACCAGCATTCTGACCAGTGCTGTGTGTCCCTCAGGACAATGAACATGAACCCTAACATGTTGAAAAGACTTGAGTCACTTTTAGGTGCCCCTGTTAAGATACCTGTAACACGGAGCCCCTTTTTTTATTTTTTTCTAACAGAGGCAGTTAGCAATATTGTGAAGTTCCTGGGAATGCAGCCCTGTGAGCGGTCGGATAAAGTGCCAGATAACAAGAACTCTCACACACTGTACCTGGCAGGTGAGCTGCATGAGGAGCAGCTCTGTGCGAGGTCACACAGAGCTGCCTGTTGAAAATCAGGATGGGAGTTTCTAGTGGAACCCACTGCACTCTAAGTTGGATTTGGAGACTTCTGCCTGCCGTGGGTTCTGTTTCTGCAGTGTAGAGCAGCTGGTGTTGGGCTCAGGGAGGGTGCTGTCGTGGGGCGATGTTAGATCAGCCCCAGGCTGAGCTGGGTGTAATTTACTGTCTTCATGATCTGTGGCATCCTGGTTTGGAACTAGTCTGGGGCAGGAAATAGAGCAGCCTTGCCCAGCAAAACAGATCAGTACTGGAGCTCTTGGTTGAGTGCCTGGATCTCTTCTCACCTGAAGTTTATTTTACACTTTGCTTTCACGGGTTTTACAGTAGCAGGAGTCCCAGGTATGTTACAATGAATGGGAATAATGCTGCTTGAGGGTCTCTCCTCGCCCAGTGCTGGGATTTGCCAGGCTACCTGTGGGAAACCTGGCCGTGCCAAGCAGTAGTGTTCATTTTTAGCCTGCAGCGAGCTCATTCCTTCCTTCCCTCCTCCCTTCCAGGTGTGTTCCGGGGTGGCCATGACCTGCTGGTGCGGTCTCGCCTGGTCCTGACCGACACGGTGACGATGCAGGTCACGGCCCGCAGCGGGGAGGAGCTGCCCGTGGATGTGATCATGGCCTCCGTCGGATAAACCCCCTTTTCAGGACTGCCCTGACTCCGAGCTCCCGCGGGCACCCCTTATTTCTCTGGCAGCAGAATAGAAATCCCGGTCACTAGAGCAGCTTTTGTGTTCTCTGCAGCACACCTGTACTTGGGGCTCTGTCTATAAAACCACCATGTTTTTAAGCCGTGCCTACGCCGCGCTTTGTCCCCGCACCGGAGCGTTTCGCGGCGGGCGGCGCTGACCGCCGCTCCGCATCCTCCTCCCGGCGCCGTTCCAATAAAACCGTCTTGTGGCTCTTCCTGGCTGTGTCGGGGGCGGGACCGGCGTTTCCGCGGCGCGGGCCGGCCCTGCCCCCGGCCGCGGCCCCTCCCCGCGGGCGGCCCGGAGCGGGGCGCGGTGCCCGGGCCCGCAGAGCCGGCGGGATGTGCGGACGCACCGCCTGCTCCCTGGGCGCCGACAACCTCCGCCGGGCCTGCGCCTACCGCGACCGCCGGGGCCGCCGCCGCCAGCCCGAGTGGGTGCGGGGGGAGCGGTACCAGCCCTCCTACAACAAGGGCCCGCAGTCCAGCGGCCCCGTGCTGCTCTCCCGCCGCCACCTCCACCAGGTACCTCCTCCCGGCTCGGCGGGGGCCGTCCGGGGCGACGGGCGGGTGCTGGGCATCCTGCGGCTCCAAGCGGAGCGGTGGGAAAGGGGCCGTGCTGGGTCCCGGGAAGGGGGTGTGGGCACCGGTCAGAGCGGCCGCGGTGTGTTTGGTTTCGCTTTGCTCACTGTACGCGGCAGGTATTGCGTTTTCTAATTGAAAAAAATGTCATTATTTACGTGTTCCGAAGGGGGGTTCAGGGGTTCAGTACCGTACTTCCAGCATATTGTTTATGTTTCCTGCAGAAATGTGTATATAAGTGCTTAACCTTGGTAGAGGTTTGTGGGGGGGGGGTTTCCCAAATGCCTATGATTTTAATCGGCTTTCCTGAGGTGGTTTTTTTTTTTTTTTGCATTAATAACACTGCTGCGTGTGTCAAGGTCACATTGATAGTAAGGGAGAGTAGGGAAAAAAAAAAAGAAAAAATCTGAATTTCAGAGCTGCAAGTAGCTGTACACCTGTGGTGACCGTTATCCCGGCTAATTTAAGCCTCACCCGACCTCCCCCAGACAACCTGGGCAGCCTATATGACTGTCTGAGCAGCTCATTTGGTTCCATATAAGAGGGTGCCTGGCCAACTGCTGCTCTTTGGCGTTCAGTGGGGTGAAACAGGGTGTGCTGAGTCGGAACACCCTGCTCTGGACCCCCTCTGCTCTCCCTCCCCAGCTGGTGGGGCACCAGAAGGGGCTGCTGCACTTTGCAGCCGTTCCTGCCACAGGGGATGAGGTGGGACACCTCAGTGGGACTAGTCTGAAGTGCTATCAGGCGTCCTTCATACCCTCCTTTCCTGCCTTGGCAGCCCCACATCCCCCTGAGAGTGGGCAATAAGCTGATGGAGCAGAGGAATATGGGGCTGGAAACATGATAAAGGACAGCTGCTTGGTTGTCCATTGCTGTTCAAGTTGTCGGGGTGCTGGTGCGGCGTAGGATGTCCCTTTTTGCCACTCCTGTTCTGAGGGGGGCTCTGGAAGACCACAAAACTGGGCACATACACACACCTGCATGCACACACCTATGGCAGGTGTATATGTACGTGCATGTACTGCAGTCCCATGGGAGCACACGGCCCCAGGGCCCTGCTTGCGTGGGCTGGCACATGTGGGCAGAAAGCGAGAGTGAGCTGGGGGAGAACTGAAAACCACAAGCTGTTTCCATTGTCCTAAGGCAGGTAATATGCAAAGCATGAGTGAAAGTGCATCAGATCGGCAGAAGTCACGTTGTTAAAATGAAGGTGAGGCTTTTACCCTGTTTGGGACACTTGCTGTCACCAGGGGGGTTTTGGGGATTGTGACACCAGCCTGACGTAGCTGTTTACTCATGTCTCTGGCCATTTCCACTGAAAAGATCCTGTGTTAATTCTTCCAGAAAGTTGTCGCGTGAGCTTCAGTGAGACACAGTTATTTATTCCTGCAAAATGTTCTTGTGCTTTCTGCTGAATATTAATTCTTACAGGAAAGTTGTTAAAGATATGCAGAGAGTTATAATCAGTGGCTGTTTCTGCACAGCTTGTGAGGGGCATCCCTGCAGGACAGCATAGGCAGAGTTAGTGCTGGAGCGGTGGTGAGCCCCAGCTCAGCTCTCAGCAGAAATACTGGCCGGTTCCCCCCTTGCAGGGGCAGAAGCTGCTTCCACAGGACCTCCCACAGCCCCTCTCTCAAGCTGTGTGGATGCTGGTGGTCCCTGTGATGTGGCTCTGACCTGAGATGTTTCTCTGTCTCATTCAAAAGGATGCCGACTCCTCCGAGCGGGTCCTCATGGACATGCGCTGGGGCCTGGTGCCCTCCTGGTTCAAAAATGACGACCCCTCCAAACTGCAGTTCAACACCTCCAACTGCCGCAGTGACACCATGCTGAAAAAGTCCTCCTACAAGGTGAGCTGCTGCTGCTGCCGTGTCCCCCTTGAAGAGATCTTGCAGTCAGCAGAACCAGGGCTGAAGCATCTCCCTGGGGAGTACTGGTCACCACTTGCCTGCTGTACAGGGGAGCGAGGCCCCATACTGTGGAACTGGCAGATTTCATTGAAATAGAAGTGAAAGGGTAGTTGCTTATCCTAGCACTAGTGGCATTTGTGCGCCCCACGGAGCAGTTTAGGAAAGCCCTGAGAGGGAGCAAGTGGGCTGGGTGGTCCCTGGAGCCCTGTCCTCCCTCGCAGGCTGCCCGAGGCTGCTGCTCACCACTCGCTTGTGCTTTCTCTCCCCAGGGTGCTCTCCTCAAGGGCAAGCGCTGCGTGGTCCTGGCCGATGGCTTCTACGAGTGGCAGCAGCAGCAGAGTGGGGGGAAGCAGCCGTATTTCATTTACTTCCCCCAGACCAAGGACGCCGTGGTATGGAGTCCTTTGCTGTGGTCTTAACTCTTGTCTCCCTGCTCCCTCCAGCTGCCTCGGGAAAAGCCCCTTTCCCTCCAGCTGTGCGCATCTCTGGGAGCCTCTTTCCCAATAGGGCTGTGTTTAGCAGTGGGCTTGGCACTCTGGCATCCCTCTGTGGCTGGAAGTCTCCGGGCTGTGAAAGGTGACGTGGTGTCCCTGCTGTCACGCTCACTGCTCCCCACATGCCGGGTATTTGCATGGGTGGGCAATGTGGCTCACAGGGGACTGGGCTGGGAGTTTCACTACCTCTTTCCTTCGGCTGAGCTGGTGGCTGGGATGTTCAGAAGGGTAGGAGAGTGCTGGCTCGCCTGTGGGAAAATGAGGGTCCTGGTACCTCTCCTGGAGTGGCCTCAAATCAGTAGAAATCCTGGAAAGCCCTCAGATTAGTTCAGTTTATGACTGGAAAATCTGTGCTGCTTTTGCTGCCCATGGGCCAGCACTGACCAGGGTGATGTGGCCTCTCCTGCAGGATGAGGGGACAGAGGGAGATGAAGAGTGGAAAGGATGGAGGTTGCTCACCATGGCTGGGATTTTCGACTGCTGGGAGCCGCCGTCGGGAGGGGAGATGCTGTACACTTACACCATCATCACTGTAGATGCCTCTAAGGATGTGAGCTTCATCCATCACAGGTAAGTGAGAGCAGGCAAAGGGGCTGCAGGGTGGAGTGGGGTGGGAGAGGGAGAGCTGCACCTTTGGACACCAGCCTGGCGGCATGCAGGCAGAGAGCCCTGCCTCCTCTTCCTGCCCTCAGAGAAAAACATTACAACATTACTGGCTCGTTTCGGGTCACCAGCTCATGCCCTTTCCATAAATCACCATCTTTGTGCCCTGCGGGAGGGAGCTGGAGTTGGATCACTCTCTGGAGCTGGATCACTTTCTGCCTGACCAGGGCCTGGCAGTCAACCCCTCTGCCTCTTCCAGCAGAGTAGCTATCTTGGTGAAGCAAATGCGTGCTCTGCCTTTCAGAAGAGCATCCTGCTGCTTCAGTTTTCCCCATTCCCCCCAGGCTGCCAGCTCCTTGCTAGCTACAAGTCTGGCTTTTGCCACCACACTCTGCCATGTCGGAGCTGAGCTTTAGCTCCAACTGTCTTATGCCCTAGGATGCCAGCCATCCTGGACGGGGATGAAGCCATCAGGAAATGGCTGGACTTTGCTGAAGTGCCAACCCAAGAAGCAGTGAAACTCATCCAGCCCACGGAGAACGTTGTTTTCCACCCAGTGTCCACCTTTGTCAACAGCATCCGCAACAACACGCCTGAGTGTGTTGCACCCATCGAGCTGGGGGCCAAGAAGGTGAGTGCTGGTGTGGGCTTGGCGGGGGGGATCTTGATCATGGTGGTGTCCCTGGGCTGGGACAGAGCTGCCAGGCTGCAGGAGGGGCAGCAGCAGGCGGCAACTGCAGGGCATGCCCGTGCCTGATCCTGGAGTGCAGAGCCCTGGACAGATTCCCTTCTCTCTGCTTCCAGAAATAAACTGTCACCCCATGCCAGGATTTCTCTGCCAAATGAGGCAAATTCCATGTGAAATGGGTCTTGGAACAAGCCTGTTCCCCAGCAGCCTGGGGAACCTCCCACAGATGTGCCTGGTTGCAGGCAGGGCTGTTGCTCAGCTTCCACATCCTGCTCTGGACCAGCTCTCAAAGCCTGCCCTGCTCTTACTGTGCTTCTGACCTCTCCCACACTATCTTTTGTCTCTCCAGGAGGTCAAAGCCAACCCAAGCAACACAGTGTTGCTGGGCTGGTTAAAAAACTCCCAGGAGGGCTCTCCCCAGAAGAAAGAAAATGATTTGCCCAAGTGGAAAAGTCAGTTCATCCACAGCCCTTCGCCCAAGAAAACCAGCGCAGATATCCTGCAGCAGTGGCTGGGGAAGCAGGGAGAGCCAGCTGCAAAGAAGCACAAGGCTTAGACACCAGCTGGGATGGCTGGCCATCCTTTTACCTCCTGATTTTCCTAAGCAGAGTGAGTCATGTTTTTTTTTGGAAGGCTTTGCACACTGGTGTTGAGATTGTCCAAGCCTCTCAGGTGTTGATCCGCTGCTCTAGGTTGTTGTCTCTGTTCTGTGTGTTTTGTTAAAGATTGGTGTTTGTCTTTAAAGATTTTGTCTTTGTCTTGTGCTGATGGGAGGGAATATAACCTGCTGGCTTCCCTCTCTGCCAGTCACTCGTGCCAAACACAGATAAAGCCCTGAGAGGCATCTCAGCCTGCCAGGGAGGAATAGCTTCTGCCTCCTGTCAGTGTTCATAGTTCATGTCTTCTTCTGTTTACTTTTCCCTTCCCTTTTCTGGTATTAAACCGATACCTCTTTTCCACTTAATTCCACACTGATGCTATACAAATTCCTTTCCAATACTCTCTCCCTCAAAAGATGGCTGCAGTACAGAGAAACAAGGTGTAAATATTATAAGGAAACTCCATGCTGGGAAGACCTGCCAGGGCCATCCCACTCTGCACCAGCATTGCCACGTGCATCCATGGCTTCTAAACAGGGAGCTGTTTAATCAGTGCCTGGGAGGAACTGGACTTTGCTTGGGTTTCCCTCTGGGCAGCGGGGTGGGACAGTGTGTCTCAGTCACGTTGTTTGTACAATCATTTTGTTAATGGGATTTGGAGACTTAGAGAGGATTTCCTTGATCTGTGGAGGGATGCACTCTGCCTTGTTCATAAAGGTCATTCATTAAAGCCTAGATAACCAACGTGCCGTTACAGAGCAGCATAGGGCTGTTGTTTTTGAGGTCAGGGATTTTGTAAACAGAGCCAGATGTTACAGACCAGAAGCCTTACATGGTGAAATCCTTGCTGGAAATCAGTACTTCCTTTGTATTGGAAACAATAAAACGGGCTTTGCTGGCTGACTGTGCAGTGCCCTTGTCCCTGTGCCTGTCTGTGTTCCCCTTGCCCACTGCACCCCCGGCTGCTCCTGTTTCTCAGGCACAGCTTGCACCTCCTCTCCATGTGCTGAGGGGAAGACCCATCTACTCACTGCTGAGCTCTAATGACACTGGCAGGACCATATTGCTGGAGCATTTCCATTTGCCAGTGGAAAGTACTCCCTTGGGATTTATTTTGAATCATCTGTCCCTGGGGAGTTGCAGGGGTGGCTTTAGGTGAGGTTTGTCCCTGTGGTGGGATAGCAGAGCCAGGGCAGGAGCCACAGGATGGACACCTGGGGAGACCCGAATGCTCTTGGAGCAAAATCCGCCTCTGAATCCCTTGCGTGCTATGGAGGCAGCTGATCCCAGGTTTCCTGGCTTATGGGAAGCTGGGGTGGGATTAGGATTTCTAGCCAGAAAGCCTGTTGCTAGCTGGCTCCTCATTGTTCCCACCATGACTTGAGGCAGGAGAAGCACTGTATTAGCAGCTCCTGGCAGAATAAATAGGTTTCAAGCTCCGGGGCTGTCACCTTGGTACCTGTTGTTGCAGGAGCTACAACGGGAGGTTTCTCTCCCTGCCCAGCCATCACTTTTCCAGGATGAGCAGCGCAGCTGACCTAGCCTGGTCGGTGCTAACTGCAGATCAGGCTTTTCCAAAGGTCACTAGCTCATCTCAAATTCATTTCAGGTCTCCAGTTGCTGTGGAGGGAGTGAAGATGCTGAACATGAGTGGGGGATGCTCAACTTTCCTCGCTCTGGGGAACATAATCCTTCCCTTGGGGAGTCAGGGACGATGCAAAGACACAGGGTACAGATTATCTCCCTCCAGGCTGTGAGCTTCAGCAGCAGCATCAACAAAAAAAACCCTATGCTGGGTGTTTAATGAGGAGTTGTTGTTGCTGAACTACATCACCTTTAAACTGGAGCCTGGCTGCTCGCTGTTTGCAGCAAGCAGTCCAACCTGGTGAGGAGGTGACCGCAATCCACCCGGCGTGACCTCTCCCCAAAAACAATTTGGGGACCAACTTGCCCCTTTGATGCGTGATAACACGAGTGAGGGTAGTGCTTGCTGCGGGCTGCCCTTCCCATCGGGGGTTTCTTTCCCCAGGAGCATCCCTCCCGCCCGCAGGCTTTGGCATCCTCCCGGGAGAGGCATCCCGCTGGCCGCGGAGAGGGCCACGGGTTTGGGCAAGGCAAGCGGGGCACCGGTGAGGAGCAGCGCTGCCGGGACACCCACGGGGGCTCCGGCCAAAGCCCCTCTCCTCGGCCGCGGGTCGTGGAGCGGGCCGGGCCGGAGCTGGGGCAGAGCGGCGGCGCTGCCCGCGCTGGGCGCCGCCACGGCCGGGGCGCCGCGAGCCCTATGCAAATCAGGGATCGGCGCGGGGACCAATCGGCGGCGCGGCGGCAGCGGCGGCAGCCAATGGGGCGCGGCGCTCGGCGGGCGGGAGGCGATATCCGCGGCGCGGCGGCGGCAGCGCGGGCAGTGCGGCGGCGGGCGGCGCGCAGGGCAGATCG
>JAWMRA010000023.1:11882725-11907555 GCA_035584735.1 Pseudotriccus pelzelni | reverse complement strand
GCACTCCCCCCCCCAATGTATAAATCTATACTGACAGAGCTGTTAATGCACAAATACATACACAGGAGTCTCTCTTGCTGTACATATAGACACACACACACAGTGAGAGCTGTTCACACGCATCATCCTCTCCTGATGGATGTGTATACATAAGTATACATTAACCCATATACTCAAGAAAAAGAGCAATACATTTTCAAACACAAACCCATACACACATTTTGTATCACTTTCTCTACCTCTTGCCCCCTCTCCCCTCATATATAATCTCTGGGATGCACAAATAAATACAGGTATATATTAATATTTTGATATATATTCTTTCTGTATGTATATACATATCTTCTCACACACACGATGAATGCTCTTTTCTGTAATAGATAAACCTATATACATACTTATATTTATATGTATATAAACTGATCACACATATAATTCTCTCTCTCTATGTAGATATACATATATAACTAAAGTGCCATTTACATCCTCATATGTATATACAGAGCAAAAATGTGAGCTGTTCACAAATCTGCATAATTCTCCCACATACGTATACTTAGAAATGGATAGAGAGCTCTTCACACACAAAATCTGATATATATAGATAGAGATAGATACATTGACAGATACATAGATATATACACATAGATACATATATACAGAGAGAGATTTGTTCTCTCACACACCTGTCTTGCTATTTTATATATATATATATACACACACACACATATATATGCATATATATAAAAAGGGGAGAGTGACCTGTTCACTCACCTCTTGCTGCATATACACATATACACTCAACAAGAGAGCGAGCACTGTTCACACACTTCTCTCTTGCTATATATACATATATATTTATCTATTTCCATATATTATAACATATATAATTAGAGATATTCACACACACATACACACACTATATCCCCCATCTATACATGTATCCTTAAAGACACACAATACCCTCTCTCTCTGCCTGCATTATACATACATCCTTACAGTGAGCTTGTGATCTGCTCATTCTTTCTCTTGCTATACACACACACACATATGTGCATATAATGCACTGTTCACACACTGAGCATTCTCCACATATACTTTATTTAAACCTTTATTTATATGTGTAATCATTCTCTCTGTCTTTCCCTCCTTCCCCCAGGAGGGAGAGAAAGACCTACCCGGAGAATGGTAAAAAATACCATCCTGACATCCTCTCACCCCTAAAAATGCACATAGGGTATCTATGTGTGTGAGGCTCTGGTCTCTCCCACCCTTTCTTTTGTTCCCCATGTATAATATCTAGAACTCATATACGTGTGTGTGTGCATATATTGATCTTGACATATATTCTGACTTCCTGTATGTGTGTATATGGAGAGCAAGCACAAGGGAGCCAGTCATTGCCCTCTCCCAACTCACACACAAATACCCCCATATCCACCTCTACATCCAATTTATTTAAATATTTATTTATGAGTCTGCATTTTCTTTCATTTTCTGTCACCACCTCCTCCCCCCATCTTTCTCAAAGAACTACAGAAATAGCTAAACTACACCTGCATGTAAACGAGCCTTTTCTATATAAACCAGACAGAAATATAGAAATAACATATAACTATATTTAAAAATGTAAAGATACATAAAACACAAACACATAAGTGTGTGGAAGAAAAATCTCTGTGTGTAAGACAAGGAGAAAAAGCACACATGCACACACACAAAGCATATATGTATGAAGTAATTTCAAATATGTATATGATCATCTCTGTCTCTCCATAGAGGGGGTGATAGAAAACACATATGTGTATTAATAATTAATTTATTAATGATTAATTAGATATTATAGTTTAGAATTAATTTATTAATAAATAATTTTATATTGTGATTAATTTTATCAATGAATTTATTAAATTAATAATTAAATGTGTTACATAAATATATAAATTAAATAGATATGAGGATAGCCATATCTCTGAGATAATTTTTTCTCTTTCTCTGAATATATAGGTATGTGAAGAAATACTTTATGCTGCTGCATGTACATGGGTAAGGCCACAGCCACGTATGTCTCATGAATGGAAAACTAACCAAACTCACTTGTGCTCTGTCTTTGAACCCTGGGAAATGTGTCTGTGTAATAGAGCAATACACACACACAGAACTTTGTGCTGTCCTGTTTGTGCTCTTGTGCTTTCTTGCTGTTTTGCTCTCCAGCTCACAGAAGACGTGTCCTGATAAATAAATACGTACACGTACTCCTGCTTGTGTGCATTTCGAGTATGCAAACCGCATACACGCCGGTGTTTAGCTGAAAACATTCTGTGTGACCACAGAATGTGTTTTTGTGTTTATACCACACGCTTCCCTCCGAGCACCCCGGGCTGTGTGCCGGGCCGGGGTCCCTGCACACCTGGGTGCTGGGGCAGGGTGGGCTGGTGTGGTGGCAGCTGTTTGGGGCTCCAGGTGTGCGGGGATGGGGTTGGCACCCTGCCCGCCCGCAATGGCTGCGGCAGGAGGGCCCCTGCTGTGGGGTCAGGGCAGGCTGCAGCACAGGACACGTCCAGCCCCAAAGCCCAGCCTGGTGCCACTGCCAAGGCACGCACCGAGCTTTCCCGCCTCGGGCCTCGCAGCTCGGCGTCTCCGTGCTGCTTCCCATGTGCCAGCGACGGCGGTCAGCCTTTAATTCCTTTGACGCTGCTCCCCCACACAGCCACTGCTGCACAGATGTGGTTGTGTGATTCCCCAGCTCTCATATTTGCACCAGCATCTCACAAAACACAGCTGCCTCCCAAACGGCTCCAGCCCCTCGGCAGAGCAGCCGCAGCCGCCAGACTCGGCACCTGCCCTGCCCTGCCTTGCCCTCGCACGGCTTCACCCACCCTGTGAACTCAGGGCTGGTTGTAGCTTTGCCTGTTGTACTTGGTGTGGACTGGGGAACAGACTCCCTCCCCTCACCCAGCCAAGCTCCTTCTTTGGGTCTCTCTCTCCTGCCCTTGAGCTGAGCTGCCTCCATGAACCAGTGAACAGCTCAGCTTCTTCCAGGGCCAGGTTTCCTCTGGGATTCACCCAGCAGCAAGTCACCCTTGCACACGTTGTCATTGCACCAGCATCGCCTCAGGCAAAAAGGTCAGCTGAGAAGTAAAAGCCATGAGGCCCCATTGATGCAGGGAGTGGCTTTAAGTGCACTGTTACCCTGCAGGGATGGTCTGTCCAGCCAGCCTCTCCAGTCCCAGGATTCTCCAGACCACAGTGATGATGAGTGATTCTTGCAGGAACATGAGTCCCATCTGTGACACCATCGGCCCTGAGTGTAACAGCAGGGCACCAATTCCCACACTGCTTGCCTCATGCACTGGTTTTTATACGCTTGTGTGTATTCCCACCTGTAAAAACATTGATCTGTAAGTGGCAAATGGAATCCTCCCCTCCCATTTAGCATCTGTAACATCCTGTGGCAAGGAGCTCCACAGCTGTCCTACCCCCTCTGGAGAAGTCTCCCTTTGCCTTGGGTCATTGCTAGTTTATTTCATTGGAAAGACATTAAACACAGGGTCTCTTGAGGGCTCAGTCTCAGCTCCACCACCCAAGGCCAAAGCAGGCAGAGGTAGGTGAGGAGTTCAGGCCATTTCCTAGTCCCAAAAATTCATGGTTATTGCTCCCCCCTCCCCCAGCTTGGCCTTCTCCACATTAGAACTGTATCCAGAGAAAACAAGTGCAGAGCAATGCTTTAAATGGAGAAGAGCAGAAAGTCCAAGTCTTTCAAAAGAAGCAGGCAGGAAAGCCCCACCAGGACACGTTGTAACCACAGAGTTATTTGAAATTGATGTGGACAGCAAAAGCCCAGTTAGGTGAGAAAAGCGTGATAGGACAAAGCCATAAAATAGGATATGGAGCACAAAGACTGTTAGAAGGCTCTTGAAATAACTGCCCTCATTTCTCTAAACTTTGTTTTCCCTCTTCCTCTGGGTACAGGACTAGTCAGCTCAGCATTCACGAGTGCAAACAGAGGCTCATACCCAGCCTTGAGAAATTAAAGGCTTAACCAAGGAAGGGCCTGGGAAGGTACAACTCCAAGGTACCCCAGGTCAGCCTTGCTGGTGAGCTGGAAGGGGTCAACCTGCTCTTCTCATCACCCCCTCCCAGAGGAGTGCAGCAAGAGCTTTAACAGCACTGTCCTCCTCGGCCCCCTCCCACAGAGGCTTTCATATACTTGGGATGGGGCTGAAGGACTGTGCTCATGGAGGAGAGATCTGATCCAGCACCATTCCCAGTCCTACAAGCAGATTCCAGAGAAGCAGAGGGGTAGCCCCCTCCTACTTCCTCAGCCAACCAAGCAAGCAGGGCCAGTCTGAAAGGTACAGGCTTTATAGTAAGGAAGAAGCACAAACATCCTTCAGTTCACAGGCACTGGCTTGCTAGAATGGCAACGAAAGACAGAGGAAAGCAAGCATGTTAGTGAAGGAAAAAAAGAGAGTCAGAAACAGGAGTAAACAAGAAGGTTTGTTCTTGTTAAGTTTATTGGCATCATGTTTGTCTCTTTACATAAGAGCTCAGCCTACGTACTAGAATGTAGACCTCTGGAAAACAGGTAGAAGGGCTCCATTTAAGCAAGCTACAAACGCAAGAACAAATACCAGGAAGAAAGGAAGAGAGGAAAGGGACTAGATTGCCAAGTTTTCCCATACCAAAAATCCAGATTAGCAGTCAGTAAGAAGAAAGGGAAGATTCATAGTCCAGGTCATTCATCAAGAAACAGCTACCACACCCCAGGTGGGAGAGAAGCTCCTTCCACAGCACAAAGAGCCACAGAGACACCTCAGCTCTGGCTCCTCACGCTCGCTCCAGGATGTTAGGAGTTAAGCAGTAGGGGAGGTGAACAAATGAGGTCATTTCATAGCTGTATTTAATTTTAAATCCAATAATCCAGTGTGCATATCAATGCTGTTATGCAAATCTGAGAATTTAGATACAAGGAAGCCAGACAGATTTTTCCAGAAGATGAAGCCTTTTTGGCCTCAAAACAAGAAGGCTTACATAGTTCATCTCTACTGTACAGAATACTGCCTCTATCTGGACTCTGTGTTGCTAGCACACTGCAGGTCACAAGTGTCCTCCTCACTTTCTACACAACCTGTGTTTCAGTACTTGAACATGTAATTCAGGAATTTTACACTAATTTATACATTTTTAATTGGTTGCATATATTAACATGTACTATAAGATTTTTCCTAAAGAAGCATTACATAATACATGGATACTGTAAAAAGATCTGATTAGTTAAAAGTAACAAGCATTAACAGAGATACATACAAAACTCAACCTAGTCGGACTGAGTGCTGAGCTTGCAATGAACTATGGGTAATCAGCCTTTCCAGTTGCAGCCTTCACAGGGGAAAACACGAGACAGTTAAAAATGTATGTAACTTGTTACACAGATTACCTGTAAACAGTTTCTCTCCATTGGACACCCGGAATTAGATTCAGTTCCAAACATACATAAGAGTTTCCATTTTAAACTAAGAGAAAGGTCTGTTACCATGAAGTGTGATGTGGATGGTGTGGGGACGTGAGCTCTGAAGTGCGGGACTCAGACGCTCATGGGAGATGGGTGGATTTTGGCAGCTGGAGATGCAATTTTTTTTTTTTTTAAATTTCGTTTTAAACACAGAAGAGGGGCTGTGTGTTTGAAGGCCTAAGTGTGATATTCGTTTGTGAAGGACTGTGCTCAACCCCTCCCTCTCCCCTCAGCAGCTGCAGCTCTCCGCGGAAGCCTTCGCTCGGTCAGTCTTGTCTAGTTTGATGGGTTCGGGGAATTCATTGTAAAGCTCCACTTCGGTTTCCTGGGGGGAGAGAAGGAGGAGTCAGTGCCACGGCTCTGCAGGCAGCTCCAAGCATGCAAGGAGCCGTTCTTGGCAGGGAAAGGCCATGGATGAGCCTCAGGCTGCCCACGGCAGGTGAGCTCTGCAGGCAGGACCAGCGCAGGGCCACCCACCCTACCTGTTTAAGTGCATTTCGTGCAATCGTCTGGAAAGCTTGTTCCACATTAATGGCCTCCTTGGCACTGGTTTCAAAGTAGGGGATGTTGTTTTTACTGTAGCACCAGGCTTGCGCCCGTTTTGTGGTGACCTGGGTGGACAGAGAGCAGCATCACCACCTTCTGCTGCGCAAGAAGGGGTTTTATTTCCGTGGCAAGGACAGAGACCCCTCATATCCATCCTGAGCAGCTCTGACCTCAAAGCTACAGCCCTGATACAGAACACAGGAGACCAGTGCCCACCACCAGGCACACCCAGCCCCAGGGCAAGGAGCACTGTGGCTGAGGGAGATGAGACCACAGTGCACAGCCTGCTCCAGAACACCCACAGAGCACTGGCTTTCTCCTATAGGAGCTTCTCAGCAAATCTGGGGGAGGAGAAGCAGCTCCTCTCCTTGCCCCAGGAATCTGCTACAATCCTTCCACCAGTGGGCAGGAGCATGCTGTGCCCAGGGGTTTAACCTCTCCAGGCAGAAGAAACCCTTCTGCAGTACCGGACAACATCTGAGCCACACTCAGGCACCTCCCACTCCTGCTTCCCAGATAGCCCTCCCATATTCCCACAAGGTCTCCCACTCCAGAGATTTCTTAAGAGGAGGTTAGCAAATGCCAGTACTCACTTGTCTGTTTTCTAGGTCAATCTTGTTTCCCAGCACAACAAAAGGAAAGTTCTCAGGATCCCTTGGACTGGCCTGAATGAGGAATTCGTCCCTCCAGCTGTCTAGGGTTTTGAATGTGTTGGGGGCCGTGACATCAAACACCAGCACACAGCAGTCCGCTCCCCTGTAGAAGGCAACTCCCAGAGACTGAAACCGTTCTTGGCCTGCTGTATCCCATATCTGGAGCAAAAGAGAGGGCAGATAAGCCAGCTCTACTCTGATACAGTCAGTCCAGAATTAGGACATTAATTCCAAAACTCCCCACCAGGCACATACTGTCCCCAGCCAGCAGCACCTGCAGGCTTGGGAATTTCTGTAGGTACTAAGCATCAAGAGCCAGAAACACCTTCTAAAGATAGTTGACCCTTCTAGTGTTCAGCCTCAGCCAGGGACATATTCTTGTTCTGGGCAAGCAGGACTTGGGTATGAGGGTCAGCAGGTGACCTGCCTGCAGCACTTGGGCTCCAACAAGGCTTTTGCTGCCTTGCAGTTAGTCTCACCATGGAGAGATAAAAGCTTCAGCTACCAGAGACATAAGCAGGCTGGCAGGTTAACACTACACCCACAGGACTTGGGGCAACACAAGTGGTTGACTTGACTTAGAAGTCCTTTCCCAACCTTTCCAGTTCCTGAACACCAGGGAAGTAAATCTTTCTAGCAAGATCTAGTTTACTTACAAAGCAAACCCTGCTTTTTAAATTGGGCCTGGCAAAGCTGGTCTTAGCTGAGCCCAAATTAATCTTTGCCCTGCCTTGTTCAGCCCATGCACAAATTTTTAGAGATGCCCAGAAACACCTATGGCCAAGGAAAGTTCAGTGCAAACGAGGTCCATGCCCGTACACTGACTGCTACACCAGTCTGGACTACTCCAGAGCAGATGCTTCCACACAAGTGGGGTCTAGGCAGCCAGGCACCCCTTGCATCAGGGAGCAGGATCCCTCCTTACCTGCATTGTCACTAGCCTGTCATCCACCATCACCTCTTTTGTCAGGAAGTCTGCGCCTATCGTAGCCTTGTACTGGTTACTGAATTTCTTGTTCACATACTGGTTCATGAGCGATGTCTTTCCCACCCTGTACAGAAACACAAAAAAAAGAGAGACTTAGTAGGCTGTTTTTACAACAACGTTTGAATTAACCACCCTCGACAGAACGTCCCAGTGCCCTTTGCTTTCCACAGCCTCCTGGCCTTTCAACGAGGGAACACACCCACCGCTGAAAGAAGGGTTCACACCAATAGATGCTGAAGCACCATGCTGAGTAAGAGCATTAGCTGCCCAAGGATACAAAGGATTACATCTTGAGAAACCTTGTTTCCCCGCCACTAATCTGATCCTTGGCAAGGAGCAGGCATCACATTATGACCAAGACGGCAATTTTGGAAGATTGTGCCTTCAGAAACCCATCAGAAACAGTATCTTCAGCTCTGCAGAAGGAGGTGGAGGAAGAGACAATTGCAGATCTCACATACACATCTGCTAGACACCCAGAGGTGGAGATCCTCCCCAGAGAGCCAGCTTAGAGGCTCACATGCCCTCTCTGTGGCTGAGAAACACTCCCTGAACAACAGCCTGCTGGGCACAGTGGTATAAATAAGCCTTATGTCATAGGAATCAGGTTACAGCCTGCACAGCAAGTAACCTGTGACAGCAGAGCAGGCTCCTTGCTGACAGCACAGAGCAAAGCCTCTCACTCCAAGGGGCAGGCTCCAGCCCGACCAGGGAAGCAAAGCAGATGGCTCAGTATAGACTGTGTCTCTGACAGAGGCAGAATTTTAGGAAGCCACCTCAGATTGCTTACTAGTGATTTTTTTTTTTTTAGTTAAGTGAAGTACTCATTCCAACAGCACATGTCCCTGCAGAAAGGCTATCCAGCTCTGCTCCTAGAGTGGTTGGTCCATCACATTTCCCTCATTTAATATTGTGGCAGGACTTCAAGATATTAAACTGCAGGGACACACTCAGGACAGAGAATGGTAAAGAGTTCTTAAACCCTGTAAGGTAACACAGCTACCTGAGGCTGTAAAATCTCTTCTCCCAGCGCTGCTAGTTTGTTACCAGTCAAGAGCACTGCTCTAGCCAGATACAGATTAGCAGCTTAAAGGCCCCTCCACTTACCCAGAGTCTCCAAGGATGATGACTTTCAGTAACACTTTCTTCCTAGAAGACATCTTTCACACTAGAAAGAAGAACAATGGCATCAGAAACCATTAGTATGACATTCCCCAAGGAAGAAAGCAGTGAGTTTGGAGTCTGAGAAACCTGATTCCCAGCAAGGAGCCAGTGACAGGCAAGGCCCAGCACTCCTGAAACCAGACTCCAGTTCAAGGCTACACTAACCAGGTGTCTGCCCAGTTCACAGGTAGGGCCATGTCAGACCAGCAGGGGCAATTTAATACCAAGAGGTAGATGAGCCAAGCACTTGTCCTTTACAGTACCAAGACCTTTCTGGATCCTATTTCCAGGCCATTTGGTGCATAAACTAGGCCAGGTCATTTCCCTTGCCTTGCAGGAGGCAGTGTAATAAATCATAACCAGCTCCTTACACAGGCCAGGAAGTGAGATGTACGCAGACGTGTGTCTAATGCCACACACAAGCTTTTTTATGCTGTTCAGTCATTTCCTAGCAAAAAATAAGAAAAAAGTACGACAGCTTTGTCTAGCAGCTGTGCTTTGTGAAAGTACTGAATCCCAATGACATGCTGTGGTTCAGCAGCTGCAAGAGCCACACAGGCCAGTTGAACAGGTGAATTCCAAAGCAAACTGCCACCAGACTCTGCGGCTTTGCTGTGGGCACACAAAACTGACTGCTGCCACCTCACCATCCATGGAAGGACAAGGTTACAGTGACAAACCTCAACATTCAGCCTACCGCTCTGTTAGATGAGTTGTCTGTTCAGTTGCACCTGCTATGATTCCAGTCCACTTTCCAGGCAGGAGGCTCCAAACAGGCCACTAATGGTCCATTCAATTAGCAAGAGAGAGCTGAGCTCCAGAGTTCCACACTTACTTGCTCCCAGGGCACTGAAGCAGCTACAAGTACATCAGCTACAGCAGGCCTGAATACACTTCTGCATGTACTTTAACACAGTGAGAGCAAGTTCCAGGTCTTGCCATTAGTGGCTGAGAACACCCTTCCTACTAGGAGATCCTTCTCCACACCTCTGGGAAGAGGAGGGGGGACAAACCACTCTTAGGTGCTCAGGCTCGATCAGATCACAGACTTCGTCTTGGTCGTGACCTGGACCATAACACAAGGACTCCTTGGCTTTCCCAGAGAAACCAGAAGATGCTTATAGATGTGCTATTTAACTTCAAAAACCCTTGACAACAGGCCTCAGGTATTGAGCCCTTATGTGGGGACTTGGTTACCCTAAAATTCCCATCCTGCTACACCACATTCACTGTACCACACAGCTCCTCCATAACTCTTTGGGAGCTATTCCTGACCTTCGCAGCGAAGGAGGCCCTCAAATCTACAACAGAGAATTTGTCTTCTAAGCAGCTGGGTCCTATGTGCTTCCTGGGATACACAACAGCCTAAGCTGCTGGGGAACTGCACCCACTTCAGCCCACCATTACAGGAGTTAACATGCTCCAAGCTGTAAAAGCCTCTTACTAGCTGCAGCCCAGCTGAAAAAGATCATATCTTTTAACCCTCAAAGGTTGAGATGACTAACTGTTTTAGCCTTTGTTATCCACAAAAGTTACAGAAGCTGAAGGAGCACTCCTGCAGCCACTGTAGTAGTGGGGCACTTACAACTATACCTTATTGGACGGCACCCACCTCACAGTCACAGAATCATTTTGGTTGGAAAAGACATCTAAGATCATTGACCCCAACTGTTAACCCAGCACTGTCAAGCCACCACTAACCCATGTCCCTCAGTGCCATATCTACAGAGCTTTTAAACTCCTCCAGGGATGGCGATTCCACCATTGCCCTGGACAGCCCGTTCCAGTGCCTGACAGGGCTTTTGGTGAAGAAATTTTCCCTTATGTCCAATCTAAACCTCACCAGAGCAATATGAGGCCATTTCCTCTTGTCGTGTCACTTGTTACCTGGGAGAAGAGACTGACCCCCACCTGGCTACAACCTCTTTTCAAGAAGCTGTAGAGAGTGATAAGGTCCCCCAAGTCTCCTTTTCTCCAGACTAAACAACCCCAGTTCCCTCAGGTGCTTCTTATCAAATCTGTGCTCCAGCCCCTTCCCCCTTCTCTGGACACCCCCCAGCACTTCAATGTGTGTCTTGTAGTGAGTGGTCCAAAATTGACCCCAAGATTCAAGATGTCTAAGACATATAGCAGGTTTTTTCTCAATCTTTATTAGATGTGGAGGGAAACAGTGACAAAGTGTGGTGATTCCCCTTAGCACTCCTTTTGTTGCTAATGTACAGAAACACTTTTTATTGTCTTCTACAGCAGTAGCCAGATTAAGTTCTAGTTGGGTTTTTGCACTTCTGGCTTTCTCCCTGCATAACTTCATGACATCCTTGTAGCCCTCATGCATCTGGTAATATATCTAGATGGGAAACACTGCTGAGGAGGTAACAGCCAGGAGCTGTTGAGTGAGCAGCACTGACAGGTCACACAGGGCTCAAGCTACCCTTAGATGAGTGTTAAGAGATGCCAGAGAGTCTGTTACAGGACAGTTTCTCCAAGTGTAAACATCTCTCTTTTCCAAGGGACTGCATTGCTCACTGATCCAACTGGCAGCCCAGCAATATAAGCCAGGACAGAATCAGCTGAAAGTTGTCGACAACACCAACATTTAGTCGTCCTCCTGCTCTTCCCAAGATCCACACTCTGTGTCTTGTCTCCCCTACAGTCAGGGGGAAAACAGACCACGGAAGCTCCTTCAAGCAGCCTGCACCTCCTGTGTCTGCAAAGCACGTAACACAAGTGACACTTGTGCTAGCCAAGCCAGAGACTTCTGCAGCACTATCAGCCCAGGTGGAGCAAGAAGTGAGTGAGCAGAGCTTTGAAACAGCTTAAAGACAGCTGTGTACACTGAACTGTCATGAAAAACATCTGTATAGGTTCAGGTCCAGTGTGAGTCACCTGATTTCCTCAGGACAGAGGAAAACAACCCTGAAGTGCCTGTGCCAGAACCCAGCATGTTTCTGGCCACTGGTTCTACTTTCCTCAGAGTGTTTTCAGTATCACTTGCCACTGGCTGCTGCAGCTCACTGCCTCCTGGTACTTGAAGCAGCTTTGGACCGGCTGGCATTAGTTCTCTTGCTTAGGGAGGGATTTGCAGAGCCCTAAATTGCAACACTAAATCGCACTGGATGCTTATTGCCCAAGTTCAACACAGCCTGAAGTCCCACTAAGAAGGGAGGGAAAACTGCTCTGTCAAGACTCATTACCTTGGAAGCAACTCAGCTGAGCAGCCACCTGCAGACATAGGAAGTCAGTCTGAGTCAGAGCTGACTCTGCCTCCTTGTCATAGCTGACAGGCTGCCCAGCAGTGAAGGGCTGTCACCGCCTCACCAGCACCGCTCAGGTGAGACACAGCTTCCATCCCGGTGATGCAACGGATGTGAGCCAGAGCACAGAAGGAGCTGCCTCAGCTTGGTATTTGGTTTGGGCCATGAGACAGTGAGGAATTCCAGCCCCATCGGGGCCAGCAGTGGACAGTGCCCAGTTTCACACCCCTGTTCTACCAGGCTTGACTGATGCTGTCGAAGCTCAGCCAGGTGATGGGCCAAGTCCTCTTTTTATATCTTCAATGAGAAGATTAATAAGACCTAACACAAGCAGAGAATACATCTCCAGGTCCTAGAGAAAGTACCAGTGTTTGAGCTCCTGGAGTCCCCTCTAAGTGTAAGCAGTATCGAGTTGCTCTTTACAGCAGCACCTCTGCTAGTTCCCTCATCCTCACCACACTCTGTGTGGCTGAGCAGGTCTCCAACAGCAGCTTCAAAGCAGCTGCTTGTCTGTTTGTGCTGAACAGAGGTCTGACTGGTCCTACTGAGGTCCTCAGTCTAGAGGGATTGAAGGCATCCTCCTTACCTCAACAAGGGTTTCTTACAAAGCAACCCAAAGGGTCAAACTACTCCAAGGACAGGATATGTCTCCTCCAATGCTTGCTTACAGACACAGTGTTTTAAACAAACTGAGGTATTCAGTGTGAGACACCAGTGCTCTCTGAAAGTCCTGTAACTGAAGCCTTACCACAGTCTTAACATGATGCAAAAGACTTTGACTTCAGCTCATACTAAGCCAATAGTAAACACAATATCTTTGTGGCACAGAATGTTTCCACACATTACAGTTTAAGTAAGCTCAGAAATACCTCAGTCAATCCTGGTTTCAGCTGCTGTGTCAATAGAACAAGGTGCAACCAACCAGCCTTGAGCCAGGTTCAGTACTCAGATTTGTTCATGTGAAGTCAGAGGCAATTTATGATATTCTCTTGTTAATACAGGCTGTTTCTCACATTACATGGCATTAGTCACTACTGCCTGTGTCCCAGAAATGGAACCCACATACGTGCTCTAAGCTACACAGATCTCATTTCTGATGAGCCTTGCTAGTACAAAATCAGCTATGGAAGGCCATGAAGAATAGAGCTTTAGCTCACAGAAGAAACAGGTTTGAATACCTGAAGGAGCAGTTAGTTCAGATGAGGAGTTTCTCCAGTCATACCTGCAAGAAACACTAAATTACTGAGGTAATTTATTGAGGTAAGCTGAGATGTTGGGTGTGCAGGGTTTCCCCCATGCTCCTGCAAAGAACAAGCTTGGCTTGAGTTGAGTTGGGATCCCACTGACTCAGCACTAAGACTATTTTGCACTATATAATGCAACTTGTCTTTCTTTATGGTATTTGATATAATTACTCCAGAGCAGCACCCTGTCACAGGCACACATGCCCTTCAGAGGGCAGTGTGTGAGCTCACATGGGACTCTCATCCAGTCCCAGGAGCATTTCTGAACAAACACTTCCTTTTTCAGAGGTACTATGAAGAAAAACCTGTTTGTTAAGATTGATCCAAGACATCAGTTGTGTTTTAAACTGCGTGAAGTCTCCTGCAGCAAGATCACCTGCATGACTGCTCAGAACACAGCCTGCCAGCAGCACACCCAGCTAACCCTGCTCAGGAGCCACCAGACACTTCACATCAGCCAGGAGACCAGTCAGCATCATTCCTCCTCCTGGTCTAACTGGTGCCAAAGGAATGACACAGCTGTCTCCAGTACAGGAGAGGAGTCCTTCCACTTGGTTTTTAATGCCTATCCTCTAAGCAAACAAGCCAATGATGTTATGCTGACCCTCATGAAATTAAGCTGGTACAGCAGACTCTCTCCCACAGTTCCATTATGACCTTTGTAAAGCTCATCTGCAGGAGCAGCAAGGGAGAACCTATAACACCTGACCTGCAAGTGTCACTGTCTTATCTGATCTGAAAGGAAGAGTCAAAAAAATTGTCCTATGAAGCTTCATAGTGCTACAGCATCACAGATGCAAGAGCAAATAAAGCCTATGCCAAGTCTAATTAGGTTTCCCTTGTTTCTTCAGAGTACATTACAACTGTCCTTTTACTTGCTAAATTAAGACAGCTGCTTTAACTCAAAGCAGAAATGGATGGTTAAGGATTCCTTAGAGATTTTTACGTGTCAAGTCACAATGCAGGCATTTTAATATTAATCAGGTTAGTACAAGCAAAGCACAGTAGGAGCTTGCATTGACCAGATCCTAGATTAGCTATCCTTTAACAGAAGTAGACCTTGCAGGAGGAACACTGTAGGTTGCTCATGAACAGTTTTAGAAAGCATCCAGCCCTGGGGTGAATCTTACTTCCACGGATCTTCCTAAGCAGCAGCATACCCTTACCAGTTCAAATCACAATCCTAACATATTTAAAGAGGCTGGAAGAAATGGGATGTTTGACCAGGAATTCTCTGGTCCTACATCTATCAGGCTGCCATCTGCACCTTCCACTAGAAGCAAGCTGAATGTTGAACGAGGCTGTTGGACTGCACCACTTGCCTCGTGTCCTCTGCCAGGAATATTCAACACCATGCCAACATGGCACAAAGCGGTGGGTGAGCAAGGATTGAGCAGAGCTAAACAGTGAGGCACTTACAGATACCTACTTCTGCCCTGACCCAGCAGACAGCATAAGAGTAAGCAGGTGTTCTACAAAAAGGCCCTTTTGAAGCTGAAGCACTGCAGGTCAGTTCTGGGCACTGTGACTGATAAGCAGAACATTCACTTCTCCACTGTATCACGGGACCTTCAGCTAAAACACCCACCATGGACAAGGCGATCTGGATAGATCAGGTCTCCATTAGGGCACACACGGCAGTGGGATCACCACAGTGACCAGACTGAGCAGAAGACAGGCAAATCTGAACACTGAAAGAACCTTCCGCCCTGAAAAGCGGAAAAAGTACCCTAAAATGCAGCTAAGTGCACTTTTGACACAGAAACAGTATCTCTACTCACTGTTCTCTTGCATGGGGGAGGCTGCAGAGCAGTATGTCTCTGTACTACACCAGAGAGCTATTTTTAATCCCTCCCTCCCCCCACAAGGGTTCTGCATTTCTTCAAGGAAACCAAAGCTGGAAAAATGATTCAGGACCAGCTCAGTCAGACTGAACCAGTTCCCTCTCAGAAGCAGCAAGTTCCCTAGCATGTTTGGCACCTCAAGGGGTTATGTCTGCTTAGATCTTCAGCCACTGAAATAAGACGGTCACTAAATGCTTATCCTGTTCTCAGAGGATCAAGCACACCAACAGCCTGGCACACATCACTTGACCTATGGTCACTCTGTACCCTGCTGGTACCCTATGGTTTAGTTAAGGCTTTGAGTAGACACAGGAATTTGCTCCAATGTTGCTGAAAATGCAAGGCCTCACGCTGAGAAAAGGCAGATAGTCTGTGACTGGCGTTAGTTGACCAGGATCCCAGTTCCTGGTTGTAGTGCCCAGGTGATCCAGACATCCTTTGAACTGAAGCCTCAATCTCCAACTGAACGGGAGCCCAAGGTGGGGCTGAACAGCTTTAGGAATGCAATTTAACAACATCTTGTTTCTTACTAACTGGTCACAAAGACATTGTGTCAGCAATAAGTAACATAAGTACAAAAAGCTACAAATAACAGCCTGAGCAGTTCAACACAAATACCTAAAACCATCAGATTACCAACCTTCAAAGTCTGACTCGCATTCTCCCCAGAGAGACACAACAGCTAAGGAGAAGGGCAGAAGTCCTGTCTTTTCAGTTGGGCAGAAGCTCAGCATTAGCCCGAGGACAATCAGCAGGGCCTATTATCTCATATCAACATGGCTTAAGAGGTGCCAAGCTGCCTTCAAGGAAAAAACTAGAAATAAGGCAGCTTTTTTTTTTTTTTTTTTTGACTGCTACAGAGCCTGCATATTTTCCTTACCACACTTGGGTGCTGTACAAGTGGAACATGTACCCAGCATCCTCACACCGAGGACTACTACAGAAGCACAGAATTGATAACAGCAGGTTGAATTTTGCATTGACAGGAGCTGCACAAGAAGGACAGTACTCTCTTCTACTCCCATGACAGGTCTACAGGTAGCTCAGCTTCCCCAGCTCACTGGAAGATTCCATCAAGGAAAGCCTCACACTCAGTGGGGACACGTGCTGGCTAAAAAGGAAATTCGGAACACCTTGTCATTCGGGTTGACAACTTGCAAGAACTGCTCTCTGTAAATGGGCTGTTTTTTAGGGCAATGGGCTCTACAGTCCATATACTCGGAGGTGCTTCAGAGGTGCCTCCCAACCCTGCCGATGTACCACAGAGCAGCAGTCAGTTCCAGTGAAGCCCACACCAAAAGCAGCTGGCAAGATACTTGTGTGACAGCTTCACCAAAGTGTACACTCTAGCTGCTGCTGTATCAGTAGCATCACAAAACTTCCACCTCCTTCCTCCCCACACATTTATGATGCTGTTCTAACCAACATATTCCCTCCTGCTGGTACCCAGCCAAGATCTCAAGCACAGATCATCGTTCCCTGCTCAGGAGGAGCTCAGCTCAGCTGCCTGCTCCTTACTGCAGCTCCACCAAGAGCAGGCTTCTGTCCAGTTGGTACCTTTCCCAGCCAGCCCTGTGAGGCAGAAATTACCTCTGTTCAGGGAGCTGGAAGCATCAGCTACAAATTAATTTTTGATACCTTGTGTAAAACATTATATTGCAAGCTGTCAGGTGTAGGTATGCTGTCCAGTATATCCCACTCCGATCTGAGAGTCCTAAGCCAAAAGCTTCACTTGCTTGAAGAACAGCCTGGAGCTTTAGATGCCTGCTAACACACTAGCTCAGATCAAAATAGAATCTTAAAACATGTTCCAGTATCCCAGAGGAATTGGCTTTTTAGACTACAGCTGTCTGCAGTAAGTTTCCAACTCATTTCGAGGGTGGAGTTACAGCCTCCAGTGCTGGAGAAGCTGCTCTAGAACCAAAGAGAGCTCAGGAACCAGCAGCAGCAGTCACCAGCTGTAGCTCAGCCACATGGCTTCAAGTTCTATTCATTGTCTGCCTAAAAGTGAGCATCAAAATGGTGTGACACAGTGCTAAATGCCAATCGATGTGGTCTGTGAGGCAGCTCCCTCCTTTCAGTGGCAATAAGGTTTTAGCTTGCCCCAAACATACCCTCAACACCCAGCTGAAGGCTCTACCATGCATCCCTGATGCAGACAAGGTCTTGGAGCTCATTGGAAGGACATGCCAATGGCCAGCTTGCCAAGGAGTCCAGGTGACATAGGGAAGGCAGAAGCAATGTCACCAGTAGGAGCCATGTCTGCAGTGGAATCACAGGACTTGCACATGAGAAGGGGTCTGTCCTGCCTGAGGTCTCAGCTCAGCCATGGCTGGCTCCCTTAGAGCTGAGATTTGGAGAGCACTGCATTCCTGAGAGGCACTGATGCGTATGATCAGTCAGGCTCAAAGCCCAAGTTCTCAAAGCCAAGTTCTTCAGTCCAAGCCTCACTGATTCACAACCCTGTTACACCTCCTGGCATTTCTCCAGATCAGAGTTGGTTTATGCCTGCACAGTATTTAAGTATTAGCTGTGGAACTAAACAAGTTCCTTGCTGCCATAATGAATTGTGATTCTACCCTAGAAAAGTCCAAACTATGCAGGACTAGCCCCAGTCCCTGGTGCCAAAAGCTGATCTCTACTGGTTTAGGTATCACAACAGCCACATTCTCTTGAGGAAGTATCCCATTGATCTGCCTATGTGGTTTGAAAGTAGGAGCAAAACAAGCATGAAGAAGCGTTTTGCTTACAGTACTATGGCAGATGATTCTGTTCAATCAAACCACCAGTGTGTTTAGGAGCGCTGGGAAAGGTCTGGAGGTCATTTCTTGCTGTCTACAGGAACACTGCTTCACCCACACTCTGCTTAGCCTAAGATCACAGGAGCACGTGGAGGATCTTCCAGGTGATTAACACCCTGAGCCAAAGGGAGGCAGGGAAGGGAGTGCAGAAAGTGTCCCCAGTTATGCTGGGCAGCCACTCTAGGTGGAACACTTTGCTCCTCAGGAACCTGGAGATTATCACCATCTCTACAGGTATTGGGAGACTGCAGCTGGGGCAGGACAGGAGTGCAGGAAGATCCTCTTGGAGCCAATGCCACACAGTAAGAAGACCAGGATTCCCACAGAGAAAGCCAGACCTGCTGAAGCAGCAGTTTTCAGCTTACAGGAAGACAGCTCTGTGAGAAAGCCACATCCACAAGCTTCACTGAAAGATGGATGTTTCCAGTCATGAAGTTTTAGTCCACCAGTTCCTCCAGCACCTAAAGGACCCCTACTCCACAGGATATCTTTCTCCCAGGAATGGGCAGACATACAGAGCTCAGACTGATAGCAACTGTCTCAAGATCTTCAACTACCCTTCTCTTGGAGGCTCAAGTCATGTTGTCATTCCAGGATCAGTATTGCTATGCCCCTACCTTCCCAGAGGAAGCAGTTCCCCGGTATATCCTACAGGATTTCAGGTAGTTCCCAGCAGATTTTCCCCAAGGATCAAGCTGTTGCAAGAACAGGCATGCTTGCTTTAACACCCCTCCCCCTTTATCAGAGCAAGCTCAACTTCCCCTATTCTGCCCTGGGGGAGACAATCTCAGGATGTGGGAGGAGAGTAGAGCACATTGCTGGCTGCTGGGAGACACCAGGCAACAAGCCATGTGTCTTGACTAAGGGCCTTGCCTACGCAAAGCACTGCAGCTACACCAGCACAGCTTCCATGTTGCCTTGCCTCTACCAGAACGGCCTCCTTGGTGGGCAGCTTTCCCATCAGCAGGACAAATCTCAAACTGGAGCACAGCTGCAGTGCTCCTACAGCCCAGTCTATACAGTCCTGTCTGTCAGACTTCTGGCACAGAGCCACCCAACAGTTTCAGTAACCCCGACACAAATACCAAGGGCCCAGCACAGTTCTCATGTCCCCACTGACAATTCCCCCATTGCTTTCTATAAACCAAGCACAGTGCCAAGGGCAGCTGGATTTTAATCTTTGTTTCCAGAAGATAAGACTATCCAATTCACAATACTGCAAGTTAGCCAAGCCACTGAGAAACAGTTGAGTTGTTAGATCTTTACCATATCTGACAGTATTTTACAAGTGCTCAGATTAATCTCTAGTTTTGACTACAGCCTCCTAAGTTTTCACACGTTCTTGTCACGCTTTCGGTTTCAGAAACACAAATAGGAGGTATTAGATAACTTTTGCAGTGGTAAGCAAAGCCCAGGTCTTGGACCTTGGCAGTGGTAAACAAGCCCTGGTTATCCACTCCTGGCTGTTAGCTGCCACAGCTCCTAGAGGCCTGGAAGTAAACAAGTGACTGGAAGGAGACTTTGACCAAGTCAAATGACGGCCCTTGGGAAGCCTTCCAGACCCTGTAACTTACACCTGACATTCAGATCCGAGAGCGAATATTGTCTCTCCTGCAGCATGAGAAGCTTAATAGAAGAGACAAATACTGACGGGAGATCCTACTGCCAGACAAGCAGATGTAGAGAAGTACAAGATCAACACTAATGGCAAAAATCTTACTCCTCCTTCCAGGAGGTCCTGTTCTCAGTAATGAGTCTTCTAGAAAGGAAGTTTCCTCTAGGGACAGGTTGTAATCTAAGAACTACACCTTGATCTGCAAGCAGAACTCTTGATCCTACACAGTCAATACCTCGTACTATGCTAATACAGTTTGCAGAGCAGGATGGACAAGTATTTCAGTGCCAGCCCCAGGATGAGAGTCTAACAGGTAGCTTGCCATGACAGCTGAGTCAGTGCCTAACAAGGAATTCCTACTGTGGATACTCAGTTTCACACTCATACTTCATACCCTCAATACCTCTTGCACAGATCCTGCATCAATGCTTTATCACTTCAGCTATTCTCTTGATGAAGCTCCACAAAGGGCCAATAAAAACCTCACTTGCATGGCAAGATTAAGACAGCTCTGCTGGCAAACGGCATCTTCTTGTTAGACAGGGGGAGAGGTCAGGCCTAGGCATGCCTCAGTTAGAACCATCTCACTGCTCATGCCTGAGACACTGGCACCACTGTGCCAGTTTGGACTCCAGATACCATTATCCATGTCTGGGAGCTGAGTGACTCAGCCCACTTGAGGGAGACAAGCACCAAGCAGGTTACTTTCAAGAGGATTCTGCTTCCAGCTGGAAAGAGATCAAGGGCTCACCACAGACTTGTTAGATAAACTGGTAACCCCAGCAACCAAGATCCAGGTACTCCAGGCAGGTTGTCTCCAAAGGCAATTGCAGCTCCTGGCCTTCACTTTTGCCCACCACACTTCACTGGTCCAGCTTGTCTGTCAGCTGACCAAAGTTACAGTATGAAGTGACACAGGACAGACTACAGAAAAATACAAGGGTTTTTTAATTGACATTAAAAGGTTCTACTCCATTTCATTTAGCAATTCCTGCTTGAAACTCCTGCACATACTGTTACACACAATTAGTCACTTTAAGTTGGCATTTTAAGTGGCTGTGGAGAGTCAGGAGCAAATCACTCACTACATCAGCACCTTTAAATTACACAAATAGAAATCTGTGCCACAAGCTTACACATCAATCCCCTCTCAAAGGCAGTGCACCCCTCCTGAAGTTTCACCGCTCTGTGAAGACAACCATGGCCTCAATAACAGGTTTCCCAGCAGGAGAAGTCAAGGCTATTTGAGATCAGCTGCAAATCAACACACTCCAGTGGCCTTGATGAGCTTGCTTCCCTCCCCAGGGTCACTGACCATGAGATAGCAACAGCGGTGTTGACAAAGCTTCCCCCATGAACAGAGCGCTGGTTGCTGGCACCAGAGAGGAGGAGCAGCCTCGCAGGAACAGCGCTCACAGCAACAATGACATCACCACGGCAGATCTCCACCGAGCAGAAAATGCAGCAGCACGCGGGGCTCGGGAGCTGCATCCCCACGAACAGAGAGCAAACGCAACAAGCACTCTGGAAGGCAGAGAGCAGCCATGTGACAGAGGGGTATCCCTTCACCACCTGCTATTTCTGAGCAGCACATGTGCAGTCACTGACCTTGGGCGTCCATTCGCAAGTTTTATTCAAGGTGCATTTAAAGAGAAATGGGATCTTCAACAGAGCCAGCGACTGCAGAACAGAACATGGTATATGAACTATCGTCACTCAATTCATTATCCACACCTAATTCAGTTCTGAGATGCGCAGCTCATGTTTGGATTGTTGCTGCCAGAGAGTGACCCTTTTATCCTCACAATATTCTCTCACAACTACTTCTGAAGGCAGACTGTTATACAGCAACTACAAAAGATCATTTTAGGAAGCTGCAGGGGGAAGCCAACTCAACTCTAACTCATCAGGCAATTAAACTGCAATTATCAAGACAATGCTGTGCAAGGATGAAGCATTTTAGTATCTGAAGGATGCAAGATTGCTGTCAGACAAGCAGCACCCAGGCAGCTTGTGCCCAGCCAAGTTCAGCATCTAGGTAAAGTCTTATCTGGACTCCCTTCTGTTGAGGCAACAAGCTTTAAACCACTCTACAGCTCTGCAAAAAATTCGTAGGTCCATCAGGCCAGAGTAACAAGGGCTTAAGAGCAGGTCAGGTCACAGCTCAGAAGCCCAGAAGACATAAGATAACACTGGCAGCACACAAATGAGGGTTCTGTACTTATTTATCATACACTCAGTTTAGTCCATTTACTGAAGAAATTGGTGTATTACAACAACAGGGACAGGCATCAGTAAGTACCTGTGAGCCCACATCATCCACCAGTTTTAGATCCAAGCAAACATCCAAGTGCCCTATTTCATAGCTCTTATTCTCAGGCTAGGGTTTGCCAGGCAGTCTCACGATGCAGCATTTAAAAACACACCCTAATCAAGCACAAGCACTTTTGTTTACAGCCAAATGTTAAGTTCTGCATAAACTAGTCTCATTTTCACACAGAAGTCAGACCAAAATCCCATACATGTTAGAGACAGAGCTATTTACAGATTTGCACAGATGGATTGATTGTAATTGTCATGTTTCCTCAAGGACAAGCTTTGCCAGAGATCTGCTCCAACAGGTAATTCACACGACCGTCCAACACAAGAGTCCTATAACAGGAGCTTTAAGAAGCTGCTGCAGAAGTTGATGCTGGTAGCCCTCCTGCCCTCAAGCACTCATTTTGGGTAGTAAACCAAACAAAGTGGTATATTCCCAGGTCAATTCAGAGCAGAGCTTATACATTTTCCACTTTCAGTTAAGGATTCATCAGTGTTGTAACATCTCTGTCCTACTCAGTTTGATTCCCTGGCTTTGGCAGGAGGGTCAGGATGGCTGTAGTCTGCTACACAGTTTTTAATTTCTTAGCTTGGCACCTTCAAGGTACAGCTCTTGGGGTGCCACATTCTCAATCTCTTCTCCTTGGTGACAAGTGACAGTACCCGAAAAAAGGTTCTTCACCCAGAGGGTGGTTGGGCACTGGAACAGGCTCCTCAGAATAACGGTCACAGCACCAAGGCTCCCAGAGCTCAAGAAGTGTTTGGACAATGGTCTCAGGCACGTGGTGTGATTGCTGGGGTTGTCCTGTACAGGACTAAGAACTGGACTCGATGATCCTTGTGAGACCCTACTAACTCAGGATATTCTAAGATTCTGTGCTGAACTATCATTAGGGCATTTGAGGACAGGGATCACTGCATGACATCACAGGGAAGAAGAAAGTTTAACATAGCTACTGCTGTGCATCTTATCAGTTATATTTCTCAGTGCAGCTTGGAAGAGCAAGAAACCGCTATTGGATTTTAGAAGTTTTCCTTATTGAGGGGTCAGATTAACCCCATCTCACAGCTTTTCTACACCAGAAGTAAAGTATTAACAGCAACACAAAGGAAAAAAAATAAGGCAGCAATTGAAAATAACAGTATTAGAGCTGCTCTAATTCTGAGAACTCAGGCCAGGCATGGTGGGTCTACTCATTAGTGCATGGAGGGCCAGTCATGTGTTCAGTCAGCTGTTGGGAGTCACAAGGGGGAGGGGGAGAGACAAGTATACTTGTTCTTCCTGAGTAAGTACAGCAAGGGAGCCTTGATTATTTAACAACGAATATTCAAATGACTCCACCCACTTTAACCTCAAATTCAGCTCCTGAGAGAGCAGGATATGTTGACTCCAGCAGCCTGGCTCTACTGGAAGCACAGTCAGGATGCAGCTCCCATCACACACTACTGGTACCACCACAGCCTTCAAATCCCAGCCAGCCAAACACCATGGTACAGCTGGCTATGTACCACTCCTCTAAAAAGAGAACTCTCCACTTCCCCCAGCCCCAGTTCCCACACGGATCTACAAAGCGTTAGGCACAGGCCAGAGCTGGCCAGACAGTGGCAAGTGCTGGAAGCTTTAAGGCTTCCATATTGCCAAGTGTCAAACAAAGAACAGCTTGCTTACAGTTGGGAGGACTTTGTTCCGTCATGTGTTCTCAGTTTACATGTAAAAACCTCATACACACAGATCACAACAGCTCTGTTTATCAGCAAGTATTTTTAATTTTCAGGGAGATAACACTGAGAATTCCAGCTTCGAGTCAAAAGGTTTGGAGACACTAGGCAAGACATACTCATTTGGATGCTGAGGTTACCTCTCTTCGGATTAAGACAGCCTTTTCACTATTAAAATAATCCCTCTATTTACAGAGAAGACAGAGCAGTTGTTGTCTTCAGCACAACCATTAGGCATCTCCATAATTATTTGTCTATATATACCTGGAGACTAATAAGGCAACTACCACTTAATTTACCTTCTTATACACTCACAGCCAAAAGCACTTCCAGCATCCACTCCAATACTTCTCCGGACTGACTCAGGCTTTACACGCACCAACAGCCACTTTCGCAATAACTGCCAGTCCCCTCGGCCGCCTTCTCGGTCACATTAATCGCTCCCGGGGCCGCCGGCTCATCCTAAAAGCGACACCCACCGACCCTCGAAGCAGCATTTCGCAGCCCCGGCCCAGCGCCCCCCCCAAGCCTCCCCAGGCTCCGCGAGGAGCTACGGCAGCACCGCACGGCTCAGACAATGCGGTCCCTCCCCGGCAGGCACCGCTCAGGCCTCCGCCGGCCCCTCAGGCAGAGAGAGGAGGCTCCACAAAGCGCTGGCGAAGCGCGCATCCCGGGAGAGGCCCGCGGGGAGGGGCCGCTTCCCGGGGAGACCCCCCTGCATCGCCCCGGGCCCAGCCCCGGGGAGCGCGGTGTGCGAGGTGGCGGGGGAGGGCAAACGGGCCGGGCCGCGGTGCGGAGCCCGCCGGGAGCGCCGGGACAGCGCCGAAATCGAGCCGAGACCGCGCCGAGGCTGCGCCGCCCGCGCCGCCGCCCCGCCGGGGTCGGGGAGGGGCCGCCAGCAGCGCCCCCCGCCCGGGGCGGAGCCGCCCCTGCCACCCCCCCGCCTCCCCTCCCCATCGCTGGTGTAGCCGCGCAAGGCCCCCCATCCCGCCCGGTCCCCGCGGGCTCACCTGGTGCTGCCGCCGCGGCCCGGCCCGATCGCTGCCCCCCCGCCCGCCTCGTCCGCTTTAATGGGCCCCGCCGCCCCCCGCCCCCGCGTCCGCCGCCCCGCCCGCGTCCGATCACGGGGCCGCGCCGGCACCGCCCCCCCCCCCCCGGGACCGCGCGG
>JAWMRA010000023.1:11820553-11882625 GCA_035584735.1 Pseudotriccus pelzelni | reverse complement strand
TAATGCGCCCCGCCGCCCCCCGCGCCCGCTTCCGCCTCCCCGCCGGCTTCCGATCACGGGGCCGCGCCGTCACCGCCGCCCCGCACACGTGACCGCGCGGCCCGCCCGCCGTGTCGGGCCCCGCGGAGCGAAAGGGGCGTTCGAGGCGCCGCTCGGAGCGCGATCTGCCTCCCCCGCGGCCCCCGATCCACCAGGGCAGCGAACACCGCCCCCCGGGCGCAGGGGAGCGGGGAAGGGCGGCGGGAAACCTTCACGCTTTCCGAAATCAAAGATGGGGAGCGCAAGGGCGCGGATCTCTTCTTTGGGCTTACCTGGAATGTGCTGAGGAAATAGCAGGCAGTCCTCTGCGGTTAAATTAGTACGGGGGAAAAACGCATCTTCAGTGAGGGCCATGAGAAATAAAGAGGCTATATTTTAGAATATATATATTTAATCTCAGCTGTGGTCTGCAACAGCATTTGTTAGGAAAGAAGATGAAAGTAAAAAGATGTCAATTGAAGACCCATTCAGATTGATTATTCATATCAATAGTGCCGGCAAGTAAAATTGGGACTGTGTACACTCTCCAGACCTTAGTCCATGAGGTAACAACAGTCCTGGTAGTACAAGGTTAAATCCATATTTTCTACTCTGTGTTGACAGTGAGTTTGTTATTCAGCAAATACTTGAATATTCTCATGCCTTCATCCAGCTTGTGACTGTTGTGGGTTTAGGTAGCCCATGAACTCAGGAGAGCAACCAAGGAAAAAGAAGTTTTTTTTAAAGCTAATGAAAGAGATAAAGGGACCAAAGCTACTCATAGCAACACTAAAAAGAAAATCACAGAATCATTAGGGTTGGAAGGAACCTCTGGAGATCATCCAGTCCAACGTCCCAAGAGTCACACAGGAACATGTCCAGGTGGGCTTGGGATGTCTCCAGAGAGGGAGATCTCATGACCATCCTGGGCAGCCTGTTCCAGTGCTCTGCCACCCTCAATGTACAGAAGTCCTTCCTCATGCTGAGGTGAAACTTCTTGTGTTGTAGTTTATAGCCATTGCTCCTCGTCCTGTTGCTGGGCACCACCAAAAAGAGTCCAGCACCATCCTCTTGGCACCCACCTTTGAGATATTTATGTGCATTAATGAGATCCCCTCTCAGTCTTCTTTTCTCCAGACTAAATAGGCCCAGCTCCCACAGTCTCTCCTCACCAGAGAGATGCTCCAGACCCCAGAGAAGGGAACTTGTAACATCTGGTTTGTTAGTGCTTTTAAAGCATTAGATGCAAAATGCTGCAGTAGAACCCGGTACTAGTTAAAACATGGAGTGGACAAAAGAAGAAAAGCTTTGATAGTGAAATGATGGAGAAAACCATCCCCAACACACATGGTTTCCTTGCATGGGGAGGAAAGTACCCTCAGCTCAGTCCCAGGACTGGGCCCTGGGCACATCAGCAGCTGAGATTGTCCAAGTCTCTTGCATTTAACAGGAGAACCACATGCTGGGTTGTTAAGAGCAGTCCTTAATAGCAAATTACAGGGTGTTCCTCAGCTCTCTTTTCCTAAAACCTTCCTTTTTTCCTTTCTTTTTTACACAATATGAGAAGCAAACAAAAGCTGTGAGTGAAATTTCCTGCTCTACCGCCCAGCAATCCTGGCACCACCTATCACAGACCTTTGTTATGCAGGAGATAATTCACACCAAGTTCCTGTGACTCTTGCTCTTGACATCACCAACAGCTGTTTTCTGATCCTCTGTGGAAATGCACCGTTTTTCTTAAACCGATGAGGCAATATCCTGCCTGCCTTGAAGAACACAGGAATCCTCTCACTCGGAAGGATCAATGTCAGCAGAGAGGTCCCTGCTTTCCAGGCCGTGTGCTCATATCTTGGCACGGATAAGAGCAACATTCACAGTGGCAGAGCAAAAGTAGAAAAACAGTGGTAATAGAGTGGCAAATGGAAGTATTGAGCTGTGGCTCTTGTAGGGACACACACACTTCCCTACCTGCATAAACGGGTGGCCTGGGAGACACCAGAGCTTGGTGCCACTCAGCGCACTGAGTTTCAGTATCCTTTGAAGGAAACTGTGTTTCCTCATCTGACCACTTATTTGAAAATATCAAAACTCAATGAAAACCCATAAAAATGGATTAATTTGAATCCCTGTGCCAGTAATTCCAAATCACTAACACTGCTCTGAAGAAATCCATTCTCTGTCCTTGAGGGACGTTCACACAGGTGAGTGAATCTATACTGACAGGTCTTTAGACATTTACCAGTGCAGAAACTCTCAGCCTATTTCATGCACTCATTCCTCCAAACCAGGAAGTAAGAAGGTCTCCTGCTTTGATTTTCTTCCCTTCGTGTCATCTAATCTCTATTTACTAATCTCCGTGATCCAATTAGAGGAAATAAAACATTATATGTCTTACACCACCTCTTTGCTTTTGTCCATGGACCAAAAGGGCCCCTCCCTTTCCCTTCTCAGTCCATGAGATGAGGGAGTGAACAGCAGTACAAAAACACCTGCTAATTGGTGATTTTGGAAGCCCCTGCAGAGAGGCCTAGGGCAGCACATCACATCACTTTAGCTGGAGCATCTACAAATCCTTGATATGAGCTGTGAACATCTGACATTCCCCATGGTGCTTAATGCATTCACCCTCTTCCACAGACACAGTTACCTCACCTCTGGCCATCTCTGACATTAAAAGCTTTGGGAGCTATCATTCCTCTGACACTTGTTCAGCATGTTTCAGCTCTTCAGAGTCCTGCAGTCCCTCTTGCTCATTGCTGGGCACAGCCCTGGGACCCTTCTTTGTCTCTGTGCCCAGAAAGCTGTGGCACCAGCCCACAGTCAGAAAACTGACTGTCCAGAGATCCCTGTGTGTAGCTGTCCTCTCTCAGCTGGATGTGCAATGCTTTCCCTCATCACCTTTGACCTTCCATACCAACTTCCTCAAATTATTATAACGATCTAACTTGTTAAAATTATAAAAGGGAACTAAAATGCAGTAAACACACAAGATCTTGCTTTGGTACACCAAGCTTCGTCATCCTTTGATTTATCTTGTCTAAAGCAGATTTCCCCTGCTTCTGCTGGCATTCTGTTCATTACAAAGCTGCTATTACCATGACCATGTATGCATTCCCACCAGCAAGAATCCAGCCATAGTCTTTTGCCTGCCCTGTTCCCTAATCCCTGTCTATAGTACAAATACTGCTCTGGTAATCTATGAATGCTTTCACCTTTGCACTCCTCAGATGATTTCCAAGCAACAACACATGAAAGCAAAAAGGTAGCTCTGGACAAGACTCGGTCACCAGATACCAACTATAGGAAGCAACTGCAATCACATTATCTCATGGTAGATCTCCAGTCTGAGGTGGACATTGCACATAGTGCAAGGGATTAACAGCATCTGTGCTCACTGATAAAATGCATCTGTTGGAGGATGAACATCTTAAAGACAAAGCACAGACACAGGGTTTAAATGCAGCTATTGAAGCCCGAGCCCCACAGAGAGGGTGGGGGCCAACCTGCAGTGCTGCAAAGCCTGATTGTTGCCATATTCCCTCACACCAGACACAGGAGACATGAGCACATAAAGAAAATGGCTTTGGGCTCTTTTGACAGCTTCCCCCTGTTCCATAGCAAGAGCCACAAGATCACTGCAGAGTTGTGATCACTTTGATACAGGGAGGTGGCAATGCTGGCACCTTCCCTTAGCTGCCAGCTCTCTCCCTGAGATGTGAAGGTCCAAACCTCTGCTCTGCCTTTGAGTCAGCCTCCTACAGAGACTGTGGACAACATGCTGAGCACAGGGGACATCCTTAGACAAGTGTCTATCCTGGCCCTGGCAAGACAGGCAGGGAGAAACAACTCCATGGTCACGGTGCAAGATGGGCACCACACAGCTTTGCTCTTACCCATTTGGCACCACCATAGTTATCTGGAGCCTTGAGTGATGGAAACCAAAGCCCCTGGAAAGGTCAAATGTCATAGGAAAAAGGATGGCCCACAGGCTTTAATAGCCCACACTTCGGGCTCAGGGGCAAAGAGTTGCCCACATCCTCTTTATAACCATAATCACACAAGGCTGTCACAAAAATAGTGACAATCATCTGAGTCTCCTGCAGGTCTCCCAGCCTCCCCAGCTACAGAGGTTCTCCAACACCAGCACCTTCCCGCTTTTGCAGAGGGTTCTAAATACCAGCTAATTATTTTTTTACAGCCACATTGGAGGTCTGCCGTGTAATTTCATATGATTGTTCTCATACTCAAATGGAGAAGATGATCCAGGGAGTGAAGTAACTTCCCTGAGGCCGGAGTGAGTCAGTCACTTTGTCAGATCCGTGTCCCTCTAAACCCAGACATTTCTGAAGGGCTTTTTAAACCATAGGAATGGTATAAAAATAGGTACAGAGAGAGGTGAACAGCCAGCACAGAACTTCATAGGCCTTTGCAGAACTGGCCTTCCTTCAGGGATCAAGGTTTTGTTAAAGCAGTGCGTTACCAAAGCAGCAGGCTCTGCAAGCTGTTACTTACCAAGCACTGAAGCCTTCGCAGTGAAGGTCTGGCGAGCCTGAGACCTCCCAGCTCATGATACGGATGGCTTTGAAGCCATGGGGACAGGCAGGACAGGCTGATGGCTGGCAGTGCCTGGCACACTGCAGGACCCACAGCTGATGCCACCGCTTCTCTCTGCACGGGGTGTTGTGCGATGGGATGGACCAGCCACGTGAGCTCTGCATCCAGGTGTTCTGTGGCAAAGGTGGCCATGCCATGCTGTTGTTGTACCCAGAATGTGTCATGGGACAGGAGCCTGGTGCCACGTGACCACTGTGAGTGGGACACTTTGTGGAACAGGTGACTTGCGTGTCTGTTCTTAGCAGTGAGTCAGTGCCAAAAGGTGTCCCAAAGGCAGCACTCTGTGGGTAGGAACAAAACTGGCTGCACTGCAGCACACCCTCCAGGACCTGCAAGTCCATCTTGTATTTGAAGGAACAGGGGTTGTCTGCAGAGGCCCAGGGAGCTCCTCTGGGACCCTCCCTTGGAAGGACATGGACATATCTTACACTGTCATTCCCTCCTCAAATGCCAGCCACCTCTCTGCAAGCACCAAGCATGGGGTGCTGCATATTAGCTTCAGATCTATCTGCCTCAGCTCTTTCAAGTGACAGATTTTCGCAATCCCCTCTTGTCTGCTCTAAAAGGAGAAGTAAATCCTGTATCAATGGCAACCACAAGAAGCTGGTATAATTTTGAGTGCATGTTTTCAAAGACGGTGACAAAGATACTCAGCCTTGAAGGATAAGGGTGTGTGGGCAGAGAGGTTTGCTTTGCTTTTATCTGGACAACATTTTTCAATGCCTGGTGCCTCAGCAGCTGCATTTCTGACCCTGGGGAGTTATGACTCACTGTTTGCAAATCCCTGAGCCACCAAATTGAAGGTATGCCTCACAAAGCACGGTCCTAAACTGAAATGCTTATAGGTGGGTGTTACAGCTTCAGCTATTCTGTTCCAGCACTCAGGGCTGGCTCCATATAGGTACCCAAATTTCTGGCAAATAGAAATCAGCATCTCTTACTTTGTTTAGATGAGCAGGATCTCTTTGGGCTTCTCTTCTTCAGTGAAGTTCTCAGCCAATCTGTGAATAATCAGGCTACAAAAGATGCATTATCCCATCTACCCCAGCACAATGCCAGCCTAAGGAACATCTGCTCTGCCTGACCTGCACTCCTGCCAAATTGCTTCAGACACCAGGGCCATCCCAACATCAGAGCTGGGACAGGCCTGCTGGAGGCTGTGGCCGTCTTTTTTAGTTGCTTTCTGGGTGACCTGTGTGGGGTTAAGAGAGGCACTGGCTGCCATCCTTTCTGTTGGAGTGGATCAGTTCTGCTGACTCAGAAAAAAACAGTGTAAACATCTTATCAAGCATTTCTTAGCAGGAAGGCAGGAGAGCTATTTGTGAGGAGCCTGAAGCCTTCAGAGAAAGGAATAACAACAAATGATCAAAAGATTCTCATGTTTCTTTTTTCCTTGATCACGGATGTTTTTCTTATCAGGAAAGAGATTGCATTCACTGCTGCAGACCAGCGCTGTTCACAGAGGGTTAATGCTCCCTCTCTTTGGGTCACACATGAAAAGACCTGTAATGGGAAGGAATCACCAACAGCCATCTGGCAGGGCATGATGAGATTGTCTCTGGGGAAGGGGCCACTGCTGACCACCACACACATGCACACTGAGGTCCATGAAAAGCCAGGCTTGGGTCAGAGGTTTGGATTCAGCCTGGCAGGGGCTCAAGGGCTGCCTTTGCAAAATAATTGTATATCCCACCTGGCACTTCACAGAGCATCACCCAGGGAAGCCTCTGCCAACAGACTACAAAATTTAGCAACCTGGTGAGAAATCTGCATTATCTCACAGCAAGCACTGCTTGAACACAAGGCTCCTAGAGGGAGCGGAAGAGCTGCCAATCTGGAAATGACCCCCTCTTGCTGCTGTCAGTAGGACCCTCAACTTCCCACTGGCTGTAGCAAATCCTGCAAAACCGAGGCTTTAAAATCCAGGTTTAAACTCTACAAGAACAACAGACTTCTCAGTAGATACACCAGCAAGTGCTTTCCTTTCCAAAAAGAAGGTGGAAAAGACGAGTTGCTTCATAAAAAGATGGAAACTCAGTTATTGTACCAGTGGCCAGTGACAATTCCTCACCAGGCTTCATTACCACTGAGGATAGGATCACGGTCCAGGCACTGTGCTGTGCTCAGGTGGGTCCTGGCACCACATCTGCAGGACCTTAAAAGGGTAAGAAGGAAAATGCAATAGCATTTATAGAGAGATGGGCACTAAGTCCCACTGCGGTCCCATGGCACCTGGGCACTGCGCCACTGCACACCCCCTTCCTCACCTCCCGTTCTTCACCCCGGGGACAAAGCACTTCCTGGAGCGACCCCAGGAGAGGCCCTGCACGCCCCAGAGCCTGGCAGGCTGGGGGATGGCGATGACAGCGGGATGACACAGTGAAACCCGCAGATCCCTGCACTGCGAGATGCCCGTTACCCACGCAGGAACGGGCGGCTGTTGCCCATCACAAGCAGCCCAGGGGTGCCGCCTCGCCGGGGTCTTCTGCCAGGATTCTGCGCGAGGGAGCGGGGCCCTGGCCGGCGTTAATTGATTAATTGTTATCACCAAGGCGCGGCCGCAGCGATTGGGGCGGGGCTCGGTCATGCCCCGCCCCCGACGGCCCCGCCCCCGCGGCTCTCCCGGGCGCCCCCTGGCGGCGGCGCGGGGCCATGGCGGGCAGGGGGACAGGGCCGTGGCCGGAGAAGAAGGGTGAGGATTTTTGTCATCCCTCGGGCCTGCAGAAGGCTCCATCGCCCGCTCAGGAGTGCCGCCGCTGCCTGCAGCTGCCCTCCAGGACCCCGGCACAGCCAGGCCAGCTCAGGGAGCTCCGCACCAGCCACTCACGTGCTCCTGCCTTAATTCCACTGCGGGCTCTTTCATTGCTTTTATCCCGATGTTTTTCTGGCAAACGCCGGTGCTATTGCTTTCACCACCGACCCTGGGGAAAACGAGCAAATGGAGAGGTGTGGTTCTGTTCCAGGATGCAGTTCAGCTGCTGCCCCAAGAGCCAGCATGTCCCCTCTCTGCCCGTGGCTGGGACCCCCAGCCGCCTCCTCTGGAGCCTGGAAGGACAGCCAGCAGCTTCTGTGCCCCCCTGGTTGTCCACGAAGGGCAGCATTTGCCCTTTCAAACCAGGACATGCAGCCCTCTCTCCTCCTCTGGCTTTACCAGTCCACTGAAGGCATTTTCAAGCTGCGGGGCGATGTGGACAGGCCACTCCAGGGTTGGTTTGAAGGGGGTGTTGCACCCAGGTCCTGTCTGCACCGGGAAATACTTGAGTGGCAGCTCTGATTACACTCTCATTTTTAAATATAGTTAAACCAGCATTCTTCCCTCTATCCAAAACGAGCCCTGATTCCGTGACAAAATCCAAACCCACCCAAGCCCAAAGCAAGTCCCCTCAAGTGGACCACGTACCTTGCTCAGGCTCTGCATTTCAGCTGCACGTCTATAACAGATTTTTTCCATTTGCAGCCAGGCAGTGCCTGCCTATGGCTATTTCAGTTACATTTCTAGGAAGCTTTAAAAACAAAATCAAAAGTAATTTTTAAAGTGATAAAGTCTCCTTTTTCCTTGAATTTTTTCTTCCTTATTGCAAAAACACTCGTCACACAGTGGTCTCACCTCCTTACAAAACTCACAGATACAGTGCCGTTTTCTTCCAGCAGGTTTTCTCTGTGCTTTGCAATGCTTTGTACAGTTTCTGTGCACAGAGAGTTTTCTTCACTAGTTTTTCTGAGTCTTGTAGTCTAACATGGAGAGGAAAACAGATTTTTTTTAAAAGTAGTAAGAAATTATTTTAAAGAAAGGTGAGCACTGTAAGGGGAAGGGTGTTAGTGCACATACATAAAGTAACTTGGAAAAAAAAGCCCCTGAGCAGAGTGTGCCCCATCACCACTGTCTCTGTGAAGGCAAGACATGTTTCCAGAGCAGCCAAACAAAGCACAGGAGCCAAGCCCCAACCAGCCCCCTCCAGGCCCACCACTCCCACAGAAATCACAGGCAAACCCCAAACAAGAATAACAGTGTGTTTTGCTTGGCAGAAGCTCAGTGTGAGTTATGCTGACTAGCTAAAAAATGAGGTTGTAAAAATAATGAAACTGGAAGACTGTTTTTTCTCTCTTTCCCCAGCTGCTTTTCGAGTGCCTTAGCAAGGCTAAGCAAACTCTGCCGTGCTCTCTCTGTGCTCTCATGGCTGGCAACTGCAACACCTCGCTTGGGACTGAATACAGAGAAGTGCCCTCTGCTTCCCACTGGCAGTCAGAAGGCTGTCTGATTTCACACGGGCAGGGTTAAACAGTGGAACACCACTAGAATCTGAAACAGGGAGCTCTTTTCTCAGTCATTATGACTGAGAGCCACGTGTCTGTATGTTTTTCAGGATCACTGAGAGATTTATATTAAAATCTGCAAGGTGTTGCCAGGATGGCTTCTGCTACACATGCACAGACCTGTTTAATATCTTCTGTCCCTGATCTGGGGTTCTCAGAGAGCAACACAATTACCTCATGGTCCCTGGGTATTCCTGGTGCAAGCTCCCTGCTGGTGTGAGGATCACACCAGGATAAATCCTGTTCCCTGCTGCTACAGTCTTCAGTGTGCTCCTGTGGCTGCAGCCAACCCGCTCCTGCTGGAAAACAACTTCTCCTTCCCTCCCCGAGAACAAATTGCTCTGACAGATGACACAGTTCTGAGTTTGGCATCAGCCCTGTAAAAACAGAGGAGTGCAGGGTTTTTCCTGGGGTGCAATTCTGTCCGTGGCTGATCCTGCCAGAGGCATTCCTTAGACCGCTCTCCTGCCTCAACCCTGGCAGACGGCTGGGCTGGAACAGGGCTGTTCTTCTCCCACTGCTCGGTGGCCCCGAGGGTGACACGCTCTCTCCACAGCACACTGGGAGTTGGGGAATTACACTTGTGCCTGGATGGCAGCAGGGTCTGGTAACCTCTCTCAAGCTGCTTCCCAACCTGCAGCTCTCTGGGGCAGTACTGCTGGGGAGTGACATTCCTTACACTGAGGGAATTAAAAATAAACCCAACACATAAAGAGAGAAAAATAAGCAGCTCTGGGCTCCCAGCTCTTGCTGTTGCTTGGCACCAGGCCTGGGTGGCCAGAACTGCAGCACTGCAGCCTGGGACAATTAGGAAGCCGAGGGTCCCACAGTGCTCCTTGCTTGCAGAAGCAGCCTGTCCCTGCTCAAACATACCCTGCAAGGTGTCCCCAAGCTGTTCTAGCAACCAGCACACCCAGCCAGGGACCACCAGCAGCTGTGATTGAACCCATGCATGAACAGCCTGGCACCGCTCACAGGACAGCGGTGAGAGGGGCCTGCAGAGCCAAACTCAGCCTTGAACAAGCCCAAAGGCAGCAGCTTTTCAACCTAAAGATAATTTCAGCCTATGTGGTAGGGCTGAAGCCTTCAAACAGATGCTGTGCAGGCTCAGCATGACTCAATTATCACAATTAGAAATGGATCCAAACACAGGGTTAGTGCACAGCAGCCTGGTTCAGAGCTCGCTGGGGTCTGGGATGGGTCAGGTGCTGAAGCTTGCATTTGCCAGCAAGCTCAAATCCAGCCTCTGGGATAAACCCATAGGAGAACAACCTTTGGCCCGGGGTGTGACAAATGAAGCCCAATTATCTCCAGACACAAGGGACATGTGCATTTATTTCTTTGCCTCCTTTAGCCAGGAGAAATTGCCCTGAGGGAGAGAGGGAAATAAAAGCTTGAGCTGCACATGTTATTAAAGAGGCCAACTGGAGCTCATTTGTTCCCTGTGACACATGGAAGGAAGGACAGTGACAGCCGTTCCTAGCAAAGGAACTTTCCACAGAAAACCCAGCCTGGACAACCGGAGGGAGTCCCCAGATGCTGCACCACTGGCTAGCCTTAAATTAGAGGTGGCTGTTTCACTCAGCCCTTCATGTTTCACAGTTGTTTCCCCCTGAACATGCCTACTCAGTTCTGGGGCCCCAAAGCCTGGCTTTTTGGCGAAGAGGCCCAAGATAAACAGGCTTTTCCTGGAGAGCAGAGGGACCTGGAACACTTCCCTAGCTGAGGAGGTGGACACCCACCCCTGCAGCCATGTCCTGCGGTGCTGCTGGAAGATAGCACTGCTGTCACCCAAAACACAGTGACAAAACTACCTGCTTGTAGCAGGCCAGCTGCCAAATTCACAGGGCTGTTGCCTAAGTAAATCGAAAGGAAATAGAAGCCATTTGCTAAGAAAACTTCCAGGATAGAAACAGGGCGGGGAGGGAGGGGGAAGGTGTTGAGGGAAGAAAGGGAAGGCCAGTTAAGAAATCATGCTGTTTTGAACATAGCACAGCAGGAGACATCCCATTTTATTTAGCCTTTGCCAAGGGGCTATTTGACTCCAGATCCAAGCACATAATTTAGGAAATCCCCTTCCGATACTTGGCAATCTCAGACCAAATCAGAGAATTTTCTCTGTGATTCATATTAGGATCTCAAAGAAAGGTCGAGTCCTGGATCACATTATGCAAACATGAAAGGTCTGTTGTCCCACAGGGCTCACAGGCAAAAAGCTCTGCTCCAGCAATCACAGCAGACAACATCCGTTCCTTGCTTTTATCTGCTTTAGATGTTTGGGAATAAAGTGTCAATCACCTCTTCCCCAGTCATGTGTTAAACCACTAATGTTTTCCTTTCTCCAGCTGTTCTTTAAGTCAGTTCAGGGCTGGTTACTATGCCTTGGTTGCCTGCAGCACTTCTACTCTGGCATCATCTAGCTGTCAATTATCAGTGCTTTTTAGGAGAAAATCTGGGCTCAGCTTAAAATCTACTTGTGCTAAACCTCGCCATCCAGAGCAGTAGCGACCCGTGTGCCAGGCCAGTGAGACAAACCATCCCAGTTTGAGGCTCAGGGTAATATAAGCATCAAATCCCTGTGCCAGTGCCTGGTGCTACATCTCAATGCCATTCTGAGCCATCCCGTGCCCAGCACTTCCACCAGGATTTACACCTTTGGCCCCTCGAAGCTTCTGCTGGTGCCGGAGCCCTGTCAGGAACTGGCTGCTGCTAAAAATGGGGAGACAACTGAGCTGCTTCGGGCCATGGCTAGAGAAGTGGCTGAGGAGCACGTGAAAGTCCTGAGTGTCTCAGATTATTTGTTATAGGGGTTTTTTTCTCCTTTTCAGGCAAAAAGGCGGGAAACCACAGCAGGGCTCAGCAAGCCCTTGACCAGCCCCAAGGCCTGTGGGCTCATTAGGGGCACGGGCCCAGCGCACCGCGGGAACCCCTGAGCTCGCTCCCCGAGCCGGGTCGCCGGGAAACTCCGGGACTGCGGAATGCCGGAGCCATCCCTGCCCTTCTCCGCAGGCACCACAGAAGGCGGGGAGGAGGGGGCGGGCCTCAAGCGCCGCTGGGCGCCGCCATCGCAAGCCTCCTCCTCCCACTGGGCGCCGCCATCTTGTGCCCTGCCCGTACAGCGCGGGCGCCGCCATCTTGTGCCCTCCCCGCGGTGTGCCGGCCATGGCGGGGCTGCTGTGCCGCCTCCTGCTCCTCTGCCTGGCGGCCGCCGGGGCCAGCGCCGAGCTGCTGCTGGAGGAGGCGCGGCGCTCGCTGGACCTCAGCACGCACCTGGCCAAGGTCTCGGCCGAGCTCAGCCTCGCCAACGCGGCGGGCGGCGCGGCCGCCTCCTCCTTCCTGCTGGCGCTGGAGCCCGGGCTGGAGCCCCGCCTGGCCCACCTGGGCGTGCAGGTGAGCGCGGCGAGCGGGGCCCGAGCGCCGCTCTCGGGGGGCCGCGCTGGGGCCGCGGGCGCTGCCCGGCCCCGCGCCCGCAGGGACACGTCGGCACTGCCGGGCCCCGCAGCGCCGCTCCCGGATCCCACAGCGCCGCTCCCGGATCCCGCACGCCGCGGGGGGAAGGCGAGGGTGTTTGTGGCGGGGAGGGCGGCGGAGGCGGCACGGCCTGGGGGGCGATGGGGAGGGCGATCGGGGTGGGGGGCGCGCCACCACGGCCCGAGCAGGGCCGGCATCTCCGGGGGGGCCCAGTGCTTACCCACGAGCTCTCCCAATCCCACAAGTACTGTCAGTGTATATACCGCTGTATACCATACAGAGCTATATACAGTGGTCTGCAGTATATATGGTATATCTCTATACAGAGGTCCGTAGAATACCTCTACTGGTACTCGATCCCCAGACACGAGAGCAATCACAAAAGCATTTGACCAGTATTGTCATTTGCCCAAGTTACGGTGACTGTGCAGGCTTAGGAACCAGGCTGAGGGGAAGGAGAATTACCAGAAACCTCTCTTGCTTATAACATCTGAGCCAGGGTGAGAGGAACATGAGAATTACTAGAAACCAGTATCTGGTTTTGCTCACTGACCACATTGCAATTTGTATTCATGAAACTGTTGTGAAAGGCCTTTTTGTTAAATTTTCTTTATATATATATATAAATTAGTTATATATTCAGCTTGTACTTTCTGGGGGGGCATCACCCGTAAAAACTCCGTAGAGAGACTGTACAGAGTTTGCCCTGGACATGTTAAGTCTTTTAAACAGCAGCACACTGATTAATCTGTTTTGGAGCAGGTAAAGGGTGAGGAAGAAGAGGAGAACACCTTGGAAGTGAGAGAGACTAAAGTTAAGGGCAAAAGGTAAGTATCACCTTTAAAGGTCAGTACTTAGAACTGTGCACGAGAATTTCACAGTTGTCCCAGTGAAGCAGAAATACCATCCCTGTTCCACATACCTAGAGATCCTAGAGTCTTTTCTTCCCGAAAAGGTCCATTCTGTACTCAGGCTGCATCCTGGGATGTTACAGAGGCAGGGAGCATGGTTCACACGGGCAGCCAAACCCAATTCCTGCAGCTCAGGAGGCCCCAGTAGAAGTCACTCCCCTCCTGCTGATGGTCTTTCCTTGGGAGATAACACATGAGGTTTTAGATCTCTGCACTGAGCCCAGCACAGTCGTGCACTGCTGTCAGTCAGGGGAGCACCCTATGAGGAAGTGAATCTCTCTCAAGTGCAACTCAGCTGCCTCTGTGGGGGCTCAACGGTGCTTATCTCTTGTACTCAGTGCCTTGAGTAATGCCCTGGCCCTTTATTAAGGGACACCAGGTGGGAGAAACATTATAGCTATGGTCGGGCTCCTACCCTTTGCTCCCTTCAGAGCTCTCTCAGAGGGTTGGCAGTGGTGATTACAGGGAGTTCAAGTGCTCTGTGGCTGTGTGCCCAGAGCACTGCTCAGTCTGCCACTGGGGAGCACCCACGGCCCAGCACAGGCTGTTGCCCACTGCAGGGAGAGAGGATGCTGCTCCTGGTATGAGGATCTGCACTGCCAGGCTTGGAATATTATGCAGATGCTGCAAGACTGGGCAGCCAGGTGCTTTTTGAGCTGAGAGGTAAAGGTGCCTGTAAAGTGGCTCAAAGGCACAGTGCAGCTGGGTTTCAAGAGGACCGTAGCTGTGGAGTTAAGTTGCCAAGGTAGACCATAGTTTCTGACATGCCTGGATGCCTCATGTGATCCACCTCTTGGGCTGCCAGGATTGACATGAAGTCTGATCCTTATGGGTTTGGTGAAGTCTAAATTCGTTCTGTAGAACCTCAGTCCAAAACCTTGGTCATTTTCTGGCCATTCCTTAGTTTTAGATCCTGTGGGCAAAAAAAAATGAGAATGAATAGACTTTGTGGGAACAGGTGCTGAAAATTTTTGTGAATTGTCTTCTGGACACATACACATGCTTCCTTTGATTCAGATAATCCCTGCCATCTGGAGAAGAATGAAAAAATAAAAGCATGCTTTATAAATGCAGGATCAGGGAGGGGATGTGCCACCATTCTTTCCACTTCCAAAATGGGAGCCAGGTGTTTTTGTGAAGCAAAGACTGTCTCTGTGCCTGGACACAGTTCACCCTGTGCTGCTTCCTCCGTCCAGAGTAATTACACGTGCTGGGACAAGACATCTGTACATCTTGGAGGAGCAAGTAAAATACAGTTCCAAATCACACATGATATACATGGCTCCCTTCCACAAGGGATGGATCTGAATGCTCTCTCAGGGGAGATCTCACATGACTTACCTGTTCTTTCCCCTTCCAGTGGAAAATTCTTTTCTGTGAAGCTGCCATCTCCTTTGGCACCGGGAGCCAAGATCCGCGTCTCTGTTGAAATGGTTTTCACGCACGTCCTGCAGCCCTACCCCACCCACATCACCCAAAGTGAGAAGCAGTTTGTGGTCTTTGAAGGAAATCATTATTTCTACTCACCCTACTTCACCAAGACCCAAACGACTCGGGTCAAACTGGCCTCTAGGAATGTGGAGAGTTACACCAAGCTGGGAAACCCTTCCCGCACTGAGGACATGATTGAGTACGGCCCCTTCAAGGACATTCCTCCATACAGCCAGGTAAACATTGGTGCAAAGGGGTTGTGGCTCTGCAGAGAGCATCTTCATGGCATGGAGGATGTGTCTCAGAGGCTGGAGAGTGGGAAGCAGCGGCCTTTGTGTAAGAATCACAGGTCAAGCCCGAGTTAGACCACATGTGGGAACACGTGCTCTGACTGCTGACTGCTGCTTGGTGTCCACAGAGCAAACCAAGCTGGTATCTGAGTGGCTCTGGCAGGGATGTGTCAGCAGTGAGGAACACTGCATCTCTAGTTCCCCTCACCTTTACAATAGCCAGATGTGCAGGTTGTAACCTGTGAGTACCCCCAGGTACCCAGTGTAAACTGGGCTGGGTGGCTCAGACCTTCCCGTGCAGTCAAAGTCACCTCTGCAGCGTCTGCCATGGAGGATTCTCTGTGGCAAATGGAGTGGATAATTGTGGGCAGACCTTGCTTTGTCCTTCAGGTCTAATAGTTTATCTTGTTTTTTTCCCTTGTTAGGACACATTGAAGGTGCACTACGAAAATAACAGTCCCTTCCTGACCATCACCAGCATGACACGAGTCATCGAGGTGTCCCACTGGGGCAACATTGCAGTTGAAGAGACTGTTGATTTAAAGCACACAGGAGCAGTGCTGAAAGGGCCTTTCTCCAGATATGACTACCAAAGACAGCCAGACAGTGGGATCTCTTCTGTCAAGTCTTTTAAGGTTGACATTTTGCATCTTTTTTTTTTTTTTTAACTGTGTCTTCCCCCTTTTTACATCCCCAGAAGAAAGAAAAATACAGTTATCCTTTGCCTTTTCTTTGGTAACCATACCCCAGTAATAAGGGAATAATAAAGCTCTGATCTATATTCCGAGAAGGCTCATGCTATATAGGAATAGCTTTTGGAGGCAGCATTAGGAGATTATATGTTTTATTGCATCTGTTGGCCACACAGACTGCACATACCAGGACAGTGTTTCTCCACACTCCCACCCCTCCAATCTCACGGACCTTCTAAACTCCTTATCCTTGTACTGACAGCTCTGCTTTTGATTTCCTGGTGTGCAAGGGCCATTCATTCTATCCCCACCCTCTTATTTTCAGCATTGCCTTCTCTGCCATATCCTCATCACATTGAACAGTATTACTTGGAAACTCAGCCGTTGATTCCTTTCTCACAAAGTTCTCAAGAAGAATTAAAACTGTGGCTCTGCTAGCCAGATGTGAAAAGTATTGTGTTTTTATCTGAACCAAAACCTTTCTCTCTGCTTGAAGCCTCCAGGATTGATTGTTGTAATTCTCTAATGTGGTGCTGCCAAACAGAAGTCTCATTTTGCTGAGTGTAAAGCCAGCACGCCCAGTGAGCTAGGGCAGCAGGCTGGAGTGAAAAGGGAATTGCTGTCCTGGTGGGTATGATGAGATCCCTTGCTGTCTGGGATGTTTGAAACTGGGCTGGAGAGAGCACATTCATTTGGAGCCCAAGTGATTTTAGTGCTGGGAGCCACTTCTGTGATTGCTCGTAATAGCACAGTTTTACCACTCAGTGCAACTGAATGGCCATTTTGTCATGTCTCAGGAGGGAGCACAGTTTCTCAAGGCTTAACAACCATTACTGGTTTTGCCAGTTTCACTGGAAATAAGTCCTGTCTGATGCACTGACAGTTGCTTCTCTCCATACAGACCATTCTCCCAGCTGCTGCTCAGGATGTCTATTACAGAGATGAAATTGGGAACATCTCTACCAGCCACCTCCTTGTCCTGGATGACTCTGTGGAGATGGAGATCCGTCCCCGATTTCCGCTTTTTGGGGGCTGGAAAACCCATTATATCATTGGCTATAACCTGCCAAGCTACGAATACCTGTACAATCTTGGTGAGTGGCAAGGGGCAGGGAATAGGAAACCTTCTCCTCTGTGTTTAAAAGGTGGTTTCTGTACAGTAAAGAATTGCAAGCTGTGGTATGCTGCACCTTAGCAACAGCAGTTGCTAGCTGTTATTTCTAGAATATGCAAATCCAGCTTTTTTTGCTTCCTTCAAGTTTTTGTGGACATCTGGTAAAAAGCATACCTGAGTGAGCTAGTGCCCCCTGCTGCACAATTAATCCATCCGAATTCTGCTCCTGCCTCTGTTGGGAGCTGAGCTTCAGGGCTGTCCCTTGTTCTCTAAGGAGCTGTAACCACCCTCTGGTCTGCCCTCTTAGGTGATCAGTACGCCCTGAAGATGAGGTTTGTTGACCACGTGTTTGATGAACAAGTTACGGACTCTCTGACTGTCAAGATCGTCCTGCCAGAAGGTGCCAAGTAAGTGTCATCACTGCTGGCTTGTTACTGCAGACAGTGCTGTGGTGGTGGCAATTCTTCAGCCCACTCTAATGGCCGGAGGACAGTGAATCAAAACCATGACTGTGCATGTGGAGGAGACCTTGGAACGCAGCTTTGCTTCCTTTTATAGCATTGCTGAAACTGCATAATTGAACTTGTGCTAGAGGCCACAGCTGGCCAGACAAATCCTTAGTTACATCATCTCAAACAGTGTAGAGTCATACAGGACTGTCTGGTTTTGTCCACAGGAATATCCATGTGGACAGTCCCTATGAAATCAATCGTGCTTCGGACGAGCTGCACTACACATACCTGGACACTTTTGGACGTCCCGTTATTGTGGCACACAAGAGCAACCTGGTGGAGCAGCACATCCAGGACATTGTGGTGAGTGCTGTGCCTTCTCCAAATTCAGCAGCATGGACAAAACACTCAGATTCCAGAAATAAACACTTGCTGGACTGCATGTCTGTCACTGCTGCTGCCTGAGGAGAGGAGGTATGTCCTGGGGTAACATCGGTCACTGCTCAGTGTTTGGAACTTCTCCTGTAGGTCCACTACACTTTCAACAAAATCCTCATGCTGCAGGAGCCTCTGTTGGTGGTTGGAGCCTTTTACATCTTGTTCTTCACTGTGATTGTCTACGTGAGGCTGGATTTCTCCATCACTAAGGTCTGTATGATGATGAGCCCTGTGGGAGCGTTAGTAGCTTCCTCAGCTGATGGGTGGAGATCTTTCATATCAGTAATTCTCGCTGAATGTTCCTACCAGTCAGATGTTTTATTAGATCCTTAAATGGAGCCCTGGATGTATGGAACCTTAACATTGGTACTTCTGCAGGGTTTGAACTGATGTCGTGAGGCTGATCATTGTTTTGCCTTCTGGATGAAAAGGAAACAATGTCTGCAGTTCCTCTTCTGCAGTGTCTTCACTATTTTTTAAGATATTTGTTAGGCTGGGATGAGTGCTGAACTTGTACCATTCACACTGAATTGCAAAGAGAACAGTTTCTGTAATAGTCCTGTGGCAGATTGCAGGCATGGCTTGATACAGGTCAAAGATACAACTGCTTTGATCTTCCCTCCTGTCCTCTTGCAGGATCCAGCTGCTGAAGCTCGGATGAAGGTTGCCTGCATCACAGAGCAGGTGCTTACTCTGGTGAACAAGAGGCTTGGGCTGTACCGTCACTTTGATGAAGCAGTGAATAAATACAAGCAGTCAAGGGACATCTCCACCCTGAACAGCGGCAAAAAGTCTTTGGAGATGGAGCACAAGGCTCTGACAAATGAAATAGCCTCTCTGCAGTCTAAACTGAAGACAGAAGGCTCTGACCTATGTGATAAAGTAAGAAATTCAAATTTATTTTGTAAGCTCTCCTATTCTTGGCTCTGTTGAGTATTTTACGTGAGTTTTAACTTGGGGTTTGGTTTCTGCAGCCAGTCTGGGCTTTTTTTACCTGAAAATGGCTTGATCTGTGCCAGGAGGTGTGAAAGTGTTACCTTTGCAGTAATCTCAGTTATGCAGGCCTGTAAGTGTTGCTGGTAAGCAGCTGCTTGTGCTGCTTGTTAAGTAGGCCTTGAGACATCTACATGACTACATGTTAATGATTTTGTAACACAATCCTGATGCTTCTCATTGAGTTCGTGGCAGTGACACTTAGGCAAAAAAGGGAACTATCAACACAGTATCAGTTCTGGCTTCACTACTGACACCAGTCAAACCAAAATCTTCTCCCTCATCTCTTATTTTCTTGCACATTTGAATTTGGTGCTGACACAATTTTGGTAACATAATGCTCCTCTGAGTATTTCACTGTACCATGTTAAAAGCCATGGCACAGTGAGCACACACCCACTGTCCTTTCTGTTCTCCACTATATTTCAACACTTACCTGGAACAGCCACTTAACCCCAAGTGAGGGACACTTCACTCTCTAAGATCCATTTAATCAACAGCCACCTCAATTAATCTGTTATTAACTGAAAGACTAGCTCTGTCATAGCAGACCTGCCACTCACACACCACGAACACATCTTTCAGCTGTCAGAGTTGTGATTTATCTTGAAGCCTTTACAACTGGACATTAAATACTCTTTTAACAGTTTCCTGCCAGTATAGCTCCTGGGTCCTCTGAGCACCTTTTTCTCTCCTGCTTAGCTATGCATTACTGATTCCTCATAACGTGATGCCAGGGAGAAGTGATGGCTCAGGAGGGGATCAGAGATGTTTCCACTTAGCACTGACTTCATCTTTTACCACCTCTTCTATTCCAGCTCCACCGTAGGAGTGCTTTTTGTCTCCTCTAATATTGCCTTTGTTTCTCGTGCTGTCAGGTGAGTGAGATTCAGAAGCTCGATGGCCAGGTGAAGGAGCTCGTCCTGAAGTCGTCGGTGGAGGCTGAGCGGCTGGTGGCGGGCAAGCTGAAGAAGGACACGTACATTGAGAACGAGAAGATGCATTCCAACAAGCGCCAGGACCTAGTCACCAAAATTGACAACATCCTCGATGCGCTGTAGCTCTGCTTTAGTGACCACGTGGAAGGGAGAGGTATGGAGGGAGAGGAGAGTGCATACACTTTGAGCCAAAACTCCTTCCCAGCAGAATTAGGGGAAAAGTTGATGTGGAATGTCTGAACGTACGTTTTGTTTTTAGATTTTTCTATAAAGCCTGTCTGCTCAGCAACACGTGCTGTGCAAGGGACCACGCCATCATGCTGTTTGGCTGGGTAACAGGGTTTCTTTACCAGAGGTGAGACTCGGCCAGGTTATGAAACAGTCTCCTGCTTTTGGTTTTCCTTGTATAGATGTGCTCTGGGTAAACGCACACAAACAGCCAGTCTGAGCACAGACATGCTCATGGCAAACCTGAATGTCAAATCTCTGGAAAGAATAAAAGATACCTTGTTCTACTTTGAAATAAAACCGCCACTGCCTCGCCTGTATGTGTTGTGCTGGGCTGGGGGGGGCAGCGGGGCTGGGTGGCCCTGTCCTGCCCATGGCCAGGCAGCGCAGTTCCCTGCAGAGTTCAGCCCTGAGCGCTCCTGCCTCCTGTCAGTTCTGTGCCTTGAGGTCAGAGCTCTGCCATCCCACAAGGCCCTGGCCCAGGCAGGAGAGAAAGCCAGGCCTTTGTTTCCTAGGGGTGTACATGCACCTACACACTTACAGGGAGAAAAACACACAACAGAACCTCTCCTGCCAGCCTCTCACAGTGTGCCACATGCTTTCCTGCTGCATATGACAACAGTCCCTGCATCCCTTCTGCTGCCTAAGTAGGCCCTTGCTTATGCCTGGATACCTTCAGAGGTGCATGCAATTCCCTCCTAATGTCATCCTCATAAGACATTTTTGTCCCGTGCCTCTCTGTCTCAGTGCACTGCCAAACATCCCAGAGCTGGCTGCAGGGACAGCATTTTCCCTACTGCCTTTGCTTAGCTTAGTTGTTTACCAAAATAGATAGAAATCCTCATACAGAAGAAGGAGCTGTGTCTCCCTCTGCCTGCCCTGAGCTGTGGGTAGAGACAGCTGCCCATGGGTGGGTGTGCAGGGCAGGGGTGGCAAGTGGTGTGCAGCTCTCTCCACTGGGCACCTGCAGCTTCCTGTGGGAAGCACAGTGGGCAGAAGGGCTGGAGGTTGCCTGCAAGCAGGGTAAGCACAGGGCTGCCCCATAGAGCAGTGGCTCAGGAGGATGCTACTGCCAAATGTGGCTGTGCTGGGGAGTGGAGGTGTGCCACAGCACCTGCACTGGCACCACGTTGGGCCTGGGGCAAACATAGCCCATGTGGCCCAGTGCTGCCTGCAAGCCCTGTGCCTGGATGTGCACAAGCAGCTGGACACTTTCCAGCCTTTTGCCAGGCCACTTGCCTGTCCCTCTGTCCTGGACCCACACGGCCCAGGTCTGTCACAGACCAACTGTGTCTGCCGCTTAATGAAAGTTGTCTTATCCTCTCCTGGAACGCTTTCCTCCTCGTACAAAGGACACAGTAGGAGAGCCCTCTGCCCTGGGCCATGCAGCTTCCAAAGTGGTTAGTAAGGAGTATTTTGGAGCAGGCCTGAACCCAGGTGCCCACCACATTGGCACCAGGTGCCAGCTCCCTTCCTTGCCCATGAACCTCACTCTGCAGCACAGTGAGCAAAGCTAAATCCCTGACTCTCTGCTCCCTGTGCAGGTGCTGCTGGGAGCCCTGAAATCAGAGTCCCACCTGACCAGGGTGTGGAGGACCAACAGCTAAAAATCAAATCATTGCTAACCTCTTGAGCCAGAACACACACACAGTACTGGGAGGGTACCAGGAGCATCCAAAGCCAGACAGGGGTTGCCTGTTGCACCCAGGCAAAACAGGCAGGTCCAGGATAGGAGAAGAAGGATCAAACGTGTGATTCCAAAGACACCCTTAACTTTCCATTTCCCCTGCCAGAGGAAAGGCAGTGTCACCCTTTCTTCCCCACATCACACTTCTGCCTTGGTTGCACAGGCAGCTCAGACCCCTCAGGGTATGGTGGAGCTTGCAGTGCCCATTACAAAGCCCTCTGGGGTTGCTGTTGTGTCCATGTCTTTCCCTTCCTACCCCAGGGGGATCTGATTAATCACCGCACACCCTGGCCCTCAGCTGCTGGCCAGGTCCAGATCCTGCTTGTTAATGGAAACCACATCTGCAAATCTGCAAAGACAGCAGCTACAAATAGGACAGGGTGAACGCAGGCAACCCCAGCTAAAAAGACCTCTGGTCCCCAAGGAGAGCTGGCCCAGTTCCGGAGGCCAGGAATTAAACAGCTGCTGTAGAATGACACTTTGCTCCTCTCCACACAGTTCTCTTCTGCCACCCTCTCGGGGGACACAGCCTACCACACTGCACACCCGAGCCCATTCTGCCCCCAGTGCTGCTCCTTCAGGGCCAGCTCATGCACAAGAAAAGGACAATTTGGGGTGAGTGGCCTAGGGATGTCCCTGCTCTGGGGCTCAGCGCAGGTCCTTGTGCTAGGCGAGAGACCCCTGCAGAGGCAGGCTCTGGCTCTTACAGCCTTTTCAACTTTGGATTATGAAGTATCATGGAGACACACATGCTGTGACATTCCTCAGGGTGAGTTTTATCCCCCAAAGTGGTGCCCAACCTTTTTACCTGCCCCCCTGTGCCAGCAACCCCTAGGCTACTGGGGAGTTGCAGCAAGGAGGCACCTCACACCCCAAAGCACACAGCCTCCCTGCAGAGCCCCTGTGAAGGGGTAGCCTGTGACAACAGCCCACAGCAGCACATACGTCAGGGAACCTTTCAAAAAACACCCAGCAGCAGCGTGACCTAGAAACCTGAGCAATTTCTGAATTCCTGCAAATTTACACCTGAGAATAAACGAAAAAAGAAGAGGAAAAACCACACAACCTACCAGGAGCTCAGCGTCTGCAGGAGCAGGGGGAAGAAGCAGAGCAACAACAACTGGTGGCAGCAGATGAATCAATTAGGGGTGTGGCTGTTTGTCTCTGCCAAATTTAAAGAGTGCAGCCTCCAATCTTTGGGGAGGGGGAAAAATTATGAGGGCCATTGGGCCACTCAGCTGTCCATCTCCCGCTTTCTTTCCCCTCAGATCTGAGAGATTCAGGGGATCTGGCTTTAAAATCTTTCTTATGGTGGAGCTTTAAAAACTGTAAATGCATACAAGGAGGTTTCCAAATGACCTCCCTGCTCAGATGCCGTGATATGCCCAGAAGCTGCCCCTTGCCAGATATGCGTCCCAAGATGTCTGCTGAGGATAGATTTCCTAGGAAGGAGCTGCTGTAGAGCAGCCTGAAGGAGTCCCATCAGTGGAGCCATCAACGAGCTGAGTCTCTCATACACTTGGCTCAGGCTGTGCTTGCTTAACTCCTGTGGCCACTGCATCCTCCCATCAGTGTCACCATGCTGGCTTCTGCCATCAGAGCCAGTCCAGCAGGTCCTTGGCCAGGGCTAGCCTTGCTGGCACCATTTTTGGCTGGCTTCGGGATCTCTCTGAACTCCAGCTGCTGCTTTATGAGGATATCCCTTATTTCTTCCAGGCTTGGCAGCTCATCAAGTGTGAGGAACCAGAGCCAGCAGGTTCCCAAAGCATCAAAGCAACACTGGGCAAGGATGTAGTCACTGCCACCAAGAATCCAGGCATGAGGGCTCCTCTTCCTTTCAGCCACACTCATGGCCAGTCTAACCTGAGATCTGTAGGCAGAGGGAATTCCAAGGTGATGGAGAGGACCACCTCCATCCTCCAGCTGCCTGCAAAAATAGCCAGGCCTTCAATAGAGAGCTGGGAGCTGCTGCTCTTCACAGAAGCTTTTCTGGGCTAGAAAGTTCACTTGTGATCTTGCTCAGAAAAAATAGCCTGGGGAGACTGTAAGGAGTTGGGAGGCATCTGCCATGGGAATTGTGGAGCAGCAGAAGAAAAAGGAAGGCTCAAATATAGGAGCACTTGAGACCCTTCAGCAGATTAACATCTCATGGGTAATTAAAGCTGAGCCCTGCTGGGAATTAGTGATTAGTTTTATTCCTGTGCAGAGTTTGGAACCAAAAGGTTGTAAGGGCTGAAATTTGCCTTCACAGCAGAAGGAACAAAATGAAGTGAGAAGGAAAAAAAAAGTGTACATAGAAGAAGGAAAAGGAAACCACACAAATGCAAGATTTGCCAGTGAAAGCAAGCAGCCATGATTTTGGGTCCCCGGCTCAGTGCAGCCACCTGCCTTGCACACGGTGGCACCTGCTCCCCCCTGCCTCCCTGGTGCTCGCCTGCCTCCCCACACCTCCCCTCCTCACCAGGGTGCTGCCCATACCCAAAACTTTTCCTGCAGGTCCCAGGCAAACAGAGAATAACTTCTCCCTCTTCAGTTTCTCACTTACAGTCCTCCAAGGGAAATTACAGAACTGAAGGCCAGCCCAGAAGGTCCAACAAATCCTCCAGTGGATGCTTGAACTCAGGAGCTGGAAAAAAAATCAGGTTTTATATTAAGTGCATGGTAACTCCCACCCACACCCTCTAGCCCTAGCCAGCCTCTCATCCATCCTCTATGGGTGGGGACAGCCCAGCACTACTTCTGTGCCATTGACCCTGTCTCCCCTCCCCAAGCTGACACCTCCCCTCTGCTCCAGAGGGACCAACAACCTTTTTATTTAATTTTCTTTTCATCCAACAAAAGAAAATCACCAGGCTTAACTCGGAGCAAATTCTGCATGGCTGTGGTAGGTTCTGGGAGTGCCACATCTCTGTACACCCTGAGGAAGCATATCCAACAGCATGCCTGCTTTAACAACATCTCTTCCAGCTGACCTGACCCTGCCACTGTACCAGGAAGCAGAGCTGGAGCACATGCCGCGTGCTGGGCAGGCAGCTGTGCTTCAATGGTTCCTGCTGCATTACAGCCTCAGGGAGCACCTGCATGCTCACCTGTGCACACCCCACACCAGCACAGGGGCTTTTGGCAAGCTCTCAGCTTAAACAGCATCTGTTATCTGTCTGTCCATAGACTATCCCTGCAGTGGGAAATATCATCCTGGCTACCCTGGCCCCACGGCAGGCCTGGGGGACACTTCCCACATGCTCTTTCACCATGTCCCTCCCTCCAACCCCAGCAGTGCTGCCTGGATCTCAGTCTACCCAGTGTGGCCACTCGTGGCTGTGGATCAGTGGCCTGGGGAGCACCTGACTGGTGTGGGGTCACCCTGAGCTGTTGCTGGCTGAGGGGTGCTCCCTCACCAGTGCAGGGTGGGCCGTGTCTCAGGACCATATCCCACTAGGCAGCAGCACTGGGATGAGAACTATGTCCCAGTGGGCAGCAGTGCTTGGAGGGGTGGGAGAACGTCCCTCTGGTCCTGGTGGGGGCCAAGGGGCCCATGGAGCCCATGGTGCCCCCATGGCACCTCACAGCCTCCACCACCACTAGAGGCCGACAGTGCCGGGGAGGCGGCACCGCCAATGCCGGACACCTCCGCCTGCCCTGGCCCTGGCCTGCCACCGGCCATGCCGCTTGGGGGACCCATTGCCACGCCAGCACGTGGGGCAGCCCTGGCCAAGGATGGCGGCGAGCATCATTCTTTCTTTCTTTTTCTTTTTTTTTTTTTGGCTTAAATTTATTATTTCTTCTTCCCCCCCTCTCGCTCCTCCTTGTCCAATTTGTCTTCAAAGCTGACATGAGAGAAAACCCCAAATGACAGCACCTGCCCGGCACAGTTTTACCACAGTATCCTGAAAAAGGCATCTGGTGAGCTGATAGTGCAGGGGGGCTCCGGGCGGGAGCCCCTGCCGGAAGCGGAGCAGTGGCGGCGGTTGAAGGGCCGATGCTTCAGCACGGGCAGCAAACAGGAAACGTCCCCTGGGCATGGGGAGCTCCTCTGGGGCTGCTCCAGAGCCCTGAGGCACAGCCAAGGCAGCCCACCCCACTGGGGCCATGGTGGGCTTGCCGGGACCCCCATCCTCCCCGGCCAGCCCCACCGCCATCTTGTGCAGGGCCCCATGTGGCACTGTTGAGCTGCCTCCTCCTCCCAAGGACAGCAGCCATGCACACTGAGGCTGGAGGAGCACCGCAGGGTTGGCGTGGGCCTTGCCTGCCACAGCAGACCCGGCTTTGGTGGCTCTGGTGCCAGGGGTGCCTGGCACCTCCATTGGTGCCACCTGCGCAGCTCTGCGTGGTGCCCAGCCTGAATCCACTGCTGTGGCAGGGGCTTCGAAGGCAGTGGGGAGCATCCTCCTCCCGTGGCAGCACGAGGGCTGTGCATGGCAGTGGCCCACACGGCACATCTGTGAGGTGCAGAGCATCCCTTGGCCAGCAGGGATGCAGATGCCTCAACCTGACAGCGCAGGCTGGAGAAAGCCAACCTGAGCCAAGAGTGACCCGGGAGTATCCCAGGACCCTGAATTTGGCATAGTGTGGGACACTCACAAGAGGGGAGCCCCCTCCTAACACCTCGGGGAGCATGGGGGTAGGGAGCAGAGAAGCGGTGAGCTCAGAGCTAAAGCAGGAGCCCCACTACACATCACTTTGGGTCCCTCCTCACCAAGAGGAGAACTTGGCCCAGGCACGTGGACTCTGCTGGCTTCCTCCATGTCACTGTGCCTCTGACCACCCCACCCTGCCACATCCATCCTCTGAGGAACCTGGTGCTCTCTCCCCATCCTTCCCAGTCCCTAACTGTACAAGGCTACTGAGCAGCTGTACAAGGCTCTGCCCCAGAGCTCATCATTAGGACAAGCTTTTGCTCTCAGCCAGGTACACAAGCAAAAAGACCACATGCACTTTCTGTCCTCTGACTCTTGAACTGGACTGGTCCAGGGCTTGCTGGGCTTTGACCAAAGACCCGAGATGCTGGCTTACCAAATATCCTCCCATGGTGAAATTTTCAAGCTCATCACAGACAAGGCAGCATCTCAGCAGCAACAGCTCAGAATAGGTGTGGGGAAGGTGATGGCAATGCTTGGCACCTCTTTGGTAAGCCTGCTGTGCAAAGACAAAAAGGGACTGGTGAAGGAAATTGCAGTGAAGAGTTCAGGGCCAGCCCCTGGGGGTGCTGCCTCTAAAAGGCAAGATGTTGTCCTCAGCCAGATCCAGCTGCTCAGGGTTCCAGGCAGCCAAAACCCACTCTTCCCTGCTGTTCAGAGTACTGATGTTTATGGCAACACACCTTTATTGTAACCTTTGGTACCTGGAGAGATTGTACAAGCTGGAGGAATTCAGAGAGGGATGAGGAGAAGGACTTAGAGGAGGTGGTAGCGAAAGGGTGCATCCACATGGTGTGGGTTAGCAGGGACAAACTGTGAGCTCAGGAATGGAGGATCAATCCATCACTGGGAAGGTGAATTATTTATATGCTAAGGCTAAAAAAGAAGTAAATTAACCAGAGCATCAGAGTGAGCATCCTAACTGAATATCCTGGACAAACTAGTCCCTTACAACAGTAAGTGCTGTTTAGGATATGTAACACCTGGCTTACTTGAAAAGGAGCTGGTGAGACAGGACTGCAGGAGTTGAAGGACTTCACGTTGTCCACATAAATGAATGGGTGAGGCTCAACTCTGGGCAAGGCTGCAGATCTCCAGCAGGCAGGTGGATGCAAAAACTTCTTGGCTTTTTCTCAGCCAGCAGCCCGAGAGCACCCTGTGAACAGCATCGCCTCCCTGGGTTGTGAGAGCAGAGCATGGGCAGCAGCTACCTCATCCCACAGGGTCCAGGAACAGAGAGCATTCCACGGGCAGCAAGCTGGGCTTGCACCCTGCCTGTCCTCCCTCCTCACCCCATCCCTGCTAGTTCCTGCACCCACAGTGCCCCCTGCCTTCACTGGCACAGCCAATGCGGGGTCTCAGACCAGTTCTGCCCACAAAATTTGGCATGTCCCACCTTGGGACAATCCTGTAACAGAAAATCAGAACAGACAAAAGCTTTTGCTACCTTTGGGATATCAGGTATTGTGCCACAGGGTGCCTCCTCATGGCAGCTTTATGAACAGACAACAATTCTGATGGAGGGCAGCACCAAAATTTGTCATCCTTGCTCATTGCTGTTGACTTGCAATACATCACGTGTATTCAGCCCCCTTGGACGTCCAACACAGGTGGTGAGGGAACAAGGCAGCCCAGACATGGGCACTTGCACAACCTCGCCTCTCAGCTCCTTGCTCCTGCAGGACTTACCCTTCACTGCTCACAGAGGACGGGCTGAGATGGAAAATGCCTCTCCCTGACTCTTCACCCAGCCCAGGGGAGGGAAAAGTCCCTGATTCCCCTTCTCCTTACGGCAGGAGCTGCGGCCGCTCGGAGGATGCTGTAGGTAGGAGCAGCCTCCGTGCCCCAGCCAGACCCCAGGATTCCAGGGCGGCGGTTCCCTCCCAGAGCTCCCAGGCGGCAGGCACTGACTGTCCCGCTCCTAGGGATGCAGTCGTGCCCCTGAGGGTCCCCCGGCTCCCGGCCGCCACCAGGGGTCCCTGCAGGCCCGCGCTTCGCCCGCCGCGGGGACGCGGGGACAGCCGGAGGCACCTCCTGGGGTGAAACCTGGTTCCCCCTCCTCGGCCCACCCTGGGCTGGGATTTTGAGAGGTTTTGCTGGCTCAGCCGGGTCAGCACAGAACTGAACCCCAGGTTCGGCATGCAGAGAGAAGCAGGGCAGAAAAGGGAGGGATGCAAGAGGGATATGGGGCAAAGGTGTGAACAGGGTGGAAACGGCCCTACTGGACCCCAGCTCCTGTAGCTGCTTACTTAAGCCCTGATTTGTGGCTGTTTTTTCTTTGATCTAACACAGTGAGACTTTTGTTTGGGATGATCCCACTCACAGGTAGATTTTAAGGTCTTGAATACTCCCTTGGGAAACCTCATAAAAAGAGCCCAGGGCACAGCAGGGAACAAGGAAAGAGGTGAGGCAGTGGAAACTGGGTTGGGACATGCATTGCCTAATTCAGGTGAGAAACAGCATGTGAGCCATCAGACATGAATGCTGTCTGACAGAGCATCAAGGAGAGCAGAGAGAAAACCACCTCTGGGGTCACCAAAGGTGATGGAGCAAAGGAGGCTCTGAAGAGGCTCTTGTACCTGCACAGCTGGAAGACGTGGGGTCCTGGAGAAACTGTGGTGATACCAGGGGACCAGATGGTGTGGGAGCCACTGAACAGACAGGCTTCTCTGGCAACGAAGGCAAGGCCAGAGCAGCTGATATCAATAATGAGAGGAGCTTTGTTCCTTAAGCAGCCACGGAGAAGGACCTTCCTGCAGCCAAGAGCACTGCCATCATAGCCTAAACTTTGCTGGTGGGAAGGAGCAGCACCAAACCCAGCCTGGGCAGGGACCTGCAAGAGATGTGCAGCAATGTCTCAGGCAGTGAGTGCTCCTGGTGTTGGTATTCAGGCTGGTACAGAGGGGCAGGTGCCCCACCTGCAGAGGTGGGAGGATTTGCAGGACAGTGTCGACAAGGGTGATGCCCACACTTTGGGCAAACCCTTCGTCCCTTCCTCTCTCCTCAAAGGCTGTAGGGGGGGATGCAGATCTGCAGATGCAGCAATGCCGGGAAAAGCAGCATCTACCCCTTCACCCCCCCCCAGAGTGCTCCAGTATCTGTTTGAGTGCTGTCCGCCTTAGTTTCCTCCCCTCTGACAATCTGACATTAATCTCTCCCGTGCTGCTGTCCTGGTCACGTTCATTTTTATCACAGTTCCGTTAGTGCCAGGCTGAGCTTTCCGGGTGCTGACGGGGCCCTGCGTGTGGTCCTCGTGCCGGTGCTGCCAAGCTCCTGCAGTCCCGCTGCCACCAGTCACCCCAGTGGGGCTGCCCCCACCCTCACCAGTCGGAGCTGCTCACCACATCAGGATACAGAGCAGTACACCAATTCCGGCCGGGCTTATTTCAGCGCTCTGGTCAACCGCAAGCACGGCGAGTTTCACAAACAAGGCATGCCAGCCCCATGCAGCCTAACGGATGCTCCGGCTGCTCCATGAGACCATGCTGACAGCAAGATCCCTCACAGCCACCCCAAAGGGAGCCCAGCCCGAGTCTGGTGTCTCTGCTCCAGGCCAGCCATCCTAAGGCCAGGTGGGTAGGAAGTTGGAGGTGTGTTGAGCCTCTTCAGTTCTCAGTCTGGTTTGCAGTGCCTCAGCACATGGCAGGCTGTGAGCAAAGGCAGAGGCTCTGTGGTGGCTGCCTGACTTCTCCTGGCAGCTTGGGTGAATTCACGGTACCTGCCTCTGCCGGGCACAGGCTGTTACAGAGCAGGATGGGGCCAAGCACGTGTGTGACCCACGCTGGTGGAGCTGGGCCAGACAGGTGATGGCACATGCTCAAGTTCCCCACCACTTAACAAGTTGTCAGAGCTAATAAGTTATCACAGACAAACAAAAGCTGCTGTTTTGTGCTGCCAGGCAAAGCTGTGGTTTCAGCAAGGAGCCCAGGCAATCACTGCAGCTCACTGATGGAACAGCTCCTTACACTGCAATAAATGCCTCTGGCACTGGTTTGCCAACCTCCATAGCTCTGCTTGGGTACATGTTTCTGCTCAGTTAAATTTGGCTCCTGGTGACAGAGACTACAGCAAAAATCTGGTAAGAAGGAATGTGCCTGAGCAGCCACAAAGAGCCTGCACAGAGCAGGAGAGCAGTCCAGGGAAATCCCATATACAGATACAGGCTCTGCCCTTCCCAGCGCCTGCTCAGGTCACCCACTGGCACTCCAGGGAAGCAACACCCTGCAGGTGATACCCTCTCCACAGCCCTGCTCCTGGGGCTGCATCCAGTCCACGTGCTCTGCCCAGACCCCTGGAGAGGCCTGGCCCCTCATCTGTGCCCACAGAGGGCTCATTTTTGGGCAGCACTGGCTGCCTGCATGGGCTGCCAGTCCCCTTGTGGCCCTGCTTTCTGTAACTGCACCAAGCACAGAGCACTCCCTGCGGTGCCGCTGTGGGTCTCTGGGCAGGGAAGCCTTGGGGAAAAGCAACCCAGGAAGGTAGAGGTTTTGTTGCTTTCCAGGTTTTACTTTCTAATTGCTCCTGATTGCAAATTATTTAAAAAAAAAAAAAAAAGAAAGAAAAGAAATGCCCTATGCATGCATTACCTGTTTACCTGCACGTCCTCCCTTTTCCCAGGTTCTCTTGGTGCCTCCACACGTCCCATCATCCCAGGGGTATCCAGAGTTCCCAGATGGCAGTGATGGCCTTGTGTAGCACAGAGAGATGCCCTGGGAAAAAGCTGCCACAGGGGACGCTCTGTGCCATGGTGGGCTCCCCTTGCCCCAAGGTACTGTCAGAGTCCTCCAGTCCAACGGTGAATTTAGCTCCTAGAGATAAATATAATTAAAAAACCCAAAAGCTAGAGAAGCAAACGCGTGGCCCACAATACAGGCACCTTCATACCCGGAGAATAGACTTCAACTGGGCTAAAGGGCTCACCCCCTGTCTGCAGTGAGGAATGGGCAGCACAGGCCCCTGGGGACCCTCAGGGGTGACGAGGACTGTCAGCAGAGAGGCATCAAGGTCACCACCCCAGCACCTCTTCTCTCTCCCCCTGGCACAGAGAGCCCTGTGCCCCGTTTGCCTGCCCACAGGACCGGTGGTGCTGGGGGGTCCTGGGGCACATGGGAAGGGTATCCTAGCAGAGACAGAGCCACAGAACAGCAGCACCTGCTCCGAGTGCATCCCGCCTGCGTCAGGAGGCACAGGCTGCTGAGAGATGCTCCTCTTGCCTGTCATCAGTGCAGCTTCTTCTCTTCAAGGTCCTATTGTGCCCCTTTGAGCACATTGGGAAGCTTTGCCAGACTAATCCTGCCTGGTATCCACCCCCTCTGAAACTGGGAAAACAATGCCAGCCCTTAACTTTGTAATCCCAGCAGGCCGGGGAGCACGCACACTTTGCTTTGAAGGCAGCCCTGCCTCAGCCCATCTGCAGGGCAGGGCTGGGAGCCTCTGTCCTCTGTTGTCGTCCTGTGACAGCTCCAGGAACCATCTCTCACCGCTGGCCTGGTGTAAATGTGTGGGTGAGCCAGCACAACCTGCTGGAGGGGACTCTGGGAGCCCATCGCCTACCCTTTCCTCTACTGCAGCAAATCCAGCTGGAAGGGAAAGGCTTCTGCAAGCCACCATTGGGATGTGCCTTCCCCAGAGACCCAAGGCTTGGGGAGCCTTGCAGAGGGCTCTAGGGCTTCTCAGACCTCAGCAGGGGCTAATCTGCCTAGCCCAAATATTCCTCCATCCCCCTCCTGTGGGAGGTCCAGGGGATGTCACCGGTGCCAGCAGGAGGTGAGCAGGGTCAACATTGCCCTTGCCCCCCACCCTGCAAGCGATAGGCTCCTGGGGAGCAGCGGGGCATAACACAAACAGGAAAGCTGTCAGGGACCCAGCCCTTCCCAGCTGGGACAGGAAAGAGACGCTTTGGGTCCTGCTCAGGGCCCAAGCTGGGTGTGCTGGCAGCCTCAGTGTGGACACCCAAGCACTGAGAGCCCACTGCAGGGTGCCCATACTCCCAGGCTCTTCTCAGGGTCAACCCATCCCTTTATGACCCCTTCACTGCCTACCTAGGACCAGATGGCTCCCACATCTCCTAAAGACAAGGGTCTGTTGCAATCCCTTCAGTGGGAGCCAGCCAGGCTCGGGGCCTGGGGGGGTATCCAAGGGCTGGGACTGCAGAGATCCAATGGCTCCCCTCCAGGGAGCAGGCTGTATGAACAGCGCAGGAGCAGCTCGATGCCTGCTCAGCATCTCAGCTGTCCCCGGGCTGAGGGACAGGGAGGGGAGTTCAGCAACGGGAAGCCAGGGAAAAGCAGAGGCCAAAAGAGGGAAAGCATTTCTACAAACAAACTAAAAGAACAGAAGAGACATCCCAATTCCCCAGTCCAGAGGCTGGGGGGTCCAGGGTGGCTGCGCTCCGAGCTGGCGGCGAGCCCGGCCCCGGGGCCGCCGGAGGGCACCATCCACCCGCTTTTCACGGCTGCTTGGAGCTCCTGAAGCTCAACCACGGCTTGGCTGTTCCCAAAGCAGCCAGGACGACAAGCTGTACAAAGGCACAAGAAAGCTGCTTACATCTGCAACCTGCTTTCTAACGCATGGACCCTCCTCCTCCAGCACCCCCATCGCTGCTCACCCTCCACGCACAAGGGAGTTTGTGAGAAGTGGGCATAGGTGTCCCCACACTGGTGACAATGGGCAAGAGGAAGCAGGACCAAGAGAGATGTTACCCCAGCAATCCTAAGGAGAGGAGGTGATTTCACAGCAGGAAGTCCTCCATCTCCTGAGTGATCCAGCTTCTCCTGAGGAGCAAGACAAGTCTCACAGCCCTGGGCCACATAGATACTTTGGGGTTAGAAGTGGTGCAGTTTGGTGCACACTATAAAGAAAGGGCTGGGTAGCCTGGGCTCATCACCCTGTGGTGATGGGTGCCCACCACAGCCCCATGTCCCACCGAAGCGTGGTAGGGACAAAACATTGCTGAATGCCCACCTGAATTCTCCACACTAGTTCCCACAGGACTCCAGCCCTACTCACAGTCCTGGGATACGGTCTGGATATGACACAGAAAACCAAGGACACAGCATGGCTGTGGGTTCAAACACAGTCACACATTACTAGTAGAAGTGGCAGAGAAAGCACAGTTGTTCCTGATTTGGGACTCCAAAAAACTCTTGAAAAGGTCTGATGGATGAACTGGGGTCTACTGTATATTTTCTACTGTATATTTTCTCTCTCAAAGGTGAACCTTTTCTGAGAGCCCCTTCCAGCCTTCGCCCAAGCCCTGGCTCCAACCCTTCCTCACACAGACCACCTATTTCTCCCACAGTGGTAAAAAACAGCCTGGCCAAGACACATCCCAGCACACACCAAATTGCTGCCCAGGCTTTTGCAGAGACAGAGGAGGAGAGGCACCTGCCCGACCTCCACCTGTCCCTGTCCCCAGCCCCTGCCCACTGCAGCTGCCTTCCCCTGTGCATGTCTCCTGTCACCACGCCGCTTGCCTTTACTTGAAGCGCCTCTCCAGTGCCTGCCAGCGACGTGCCTCTGTCAGTGGCGTTATTCCCCCTGTCAGCACCCGGCCGCCCCGCAGGTGTGAAGACAGGACGGCCCTTTGTGTGTGAGCCTCCCCCAGCTGTCCCCACCCCGGCGCTGGGCTCCCTCCAGCCTTGGCAGGTCTCCCCCCAGGTTTTCATCGCCTCCCTTCTTGCCCGTCACAAAGGGCAGCCCTGTCCTGTGTGGGAATGGGAGCTGCAGTGGGGTGGCACATGCTGCACATTGCCTGGAGGTTGGTCTCCCTGGGGCTGGGCTCCCCCACGGAGTGAGGCAAGCCAGGATGGAGCACAAGATACAACCCTGAAAAGCAGGCTCACGGGGACTCCTGCACATCTCTACACATCCCGCCTGCAGCAGCCATGCATGGAGGGAGGGATTTTGGGTGTGCACTGCTCCATCACCCTGCACAGGGAGCAGCCGTGCCCCTTGGGTACAGCCCTCTGTGGTGCTTCTCAGGGCAGGGAGAAACGTGCTTCTAACAGAGCAGTTTGCTCTTCATTGAGCTTTGTAGTGCCAAGTGTTCTTGCCACCACAACGGAGCAAGTTTGACCTCCTCCTCTCCTCTAGCTCCTTCTCTTTGCAGTTTCTAACTCATTCCATTGAGTAGTTTCACCAGGGAGGACAGTGAGGCAGTTGTCATTATGCCCAGTGGGCTGTTTGGCTGCAGGCGAGTGGGAATGGTTTGCAAAACAGAGAGAGAAAACAAGTTATGTCTGAAATATTTGCAGCTCTTCCTGTAACAGCAAAAATTCTGCTCGCAGCCCCTGACCTGGCACACGTCACAACCCATGTGTTTGTTTGGTGGCCTTGAGATTTACACCTGGCCAGCAGGGACAGGCAGGGACACCTTCAGTCCCACCAAAGGGCTACCAGTGACTGCGCTGCCCTGGCTGCCTGCCCCACTCTGGGCTCGGGATATCCTGCTCCTTCTGCCACAGGATCGCAGGTGCTGCCCAATCTCAGCAAATCCCTCGCTCCTGCCTGCGGGCCCAGCTCTGGCACAAGCGGCCATGCATGTCCCCCAGCCGGGACAGCTCCTCTGTGCTGTGGGCTGGTGACCTTGGGTGCTTTGAAAAGCAGTTTTTCCCCTCCCCTACTCCAAATCTGCAGTGCTCTGAGGCATCATTAAAACACAGTGATTTAAAAGTGATTTGTTTTGCAGATCATCGGTCCCATACTGAGCAGGACCGACCCTAAATCCCACAGGCTGCAGAGGCAACTTGCAAGTGAGTTTCTTGTACGTGGGGTAGAGGACAGCTGGGGCTGCCTTCGGGTACCAGGAGTCTCCAGGACTCACTGTGCTGCTGATGCTCCTCAACAAAGCCTGAGGGCAGCTCTTCCATGCCCATCCAGCAGCTTTGTCCCAGCTGTGTCTGCCAGTACAAAAGGGAGATGTGAAAAATAGATGCTGCTCAGTTCTACACCCACACAAAGCACTGGGGACATGTTCAGCCTTTCCAATTTCTCTGGGGAGCATTGTCACAGCCTCTTTCGTTGCCCCACACTGTGCTGTACTGCACAGCCTTGCTCTGATCTGGGAATCACAGGCACAGCAGCAGCCAGACAAGTAAAGGCAAAGCTGGCACCCACTGGCCAAGAGGCAGCAGGACAAGGGCTGCGGGTTAGACTGGTAAAGGATTTCTCCATCATGCCTTCCCCCTCTCTGAAAACAAACTAGGCAGCTCACTGTGCTCAGTTCCCTACTGTACTCTCCACTTTCCAAAGCCCTTGCCAGACATCCTCCTGTGCCTCCCCTCCTCTGCAGGGCTCATGCTGCAATCGCTGGCCCTTCCTGTCCTCTGTCCTGCAGATCATTAACTAGCTCTGCTCTCTCTCTTTTTATTTTTTTCTTCTTCCCTTTTGAACATATCAGCCTCATGGAATCAAAGAGGCATTTCAGTGACTCAGGCGTTTCCCATTGCCCTATTCCAGCATCCTCTACTCTTAACGCTGAGAGCTTTTCACGTCCTATTTGGAACTGATAGGAAGCCCTTTCATTGTTTCACTACATGGATATTAACACTGATGAAGGAAATGCTCCATCTGATAACAGAACCGTTGAAAAGAGCACCATTTCCAAATGAGCAGACTCGGAGACAGTGCATTCCTGCAGCTCTCACCAGCTCAGCACACTCGCCTCGGGCAGCCCCAGCACACTGGGACCAGCTCCCCACTACTCACATCCCTGCAGGCTGGGATCTCACATCAGGATCTCCAGAAAACACGCTCTTCCCTTGTCACAGCACATGACATTGTACAGGTTCATTCTTACGATCAAGGTGGCATCTTTCAGGCTGTAAGGAAAAGCTACAATTGCTCTGAGATGCTCTGACTTGAGTAGCCCAGTGGCTGATGCTGAGGTCAGCCCCTGGCTGGAGAGAACATATTTCTCACAAGTCATCAAGGAAAAAAAGCATCCTGCCTAGGAAGACATCGACTGGCATTTAAGGTGTTCTCTGAGCTAGTATCAGTTCTATTTATCAGCTTTTAACTAATTAATCCTGAGAGCCCCTCTTAGGGACAAAGTCTCTAACTGGAGCTCAGAAGAGATAGAAAGTCCCTTGGGGGATGGCTACTGGAAGAGCCAGAAGCTCCGTCTCATGCCCCAGCACAAACTACAGCCAGCAGCATCTCCATGGGGCTTCCCAGACCAACAACAGCTCTGTCCTACTGTGGAGTTCCCATAAACAGCACAGGAAGGTGTGCAACTTCTCTTCAGGCCATACTCCAAGTCAGGCACCATCACAGAGAAATGCTTCTTCCAAAGTGTTTTCGTTGTTTCAGAACTTTCTGCTCTCTGAGACCTCTCCAGAGCTGGCTGGGCACTGCGGTTTTCTGTCACTCTTGAAAGTCATTTCCTTCTGCTGTGACTGCCCTAATCAATTAGTGACCCATAAATAGCCTCTCTGATTGCAAGGTGACATCCGGAGCACATCATCACTGTCAGCTTCCTCCTCTACCTGGGGAGCAGGCTTTTTCCAGAACGTGGAGGGTGGGTGGGGAGCACCCCTCTGCCCATCCCTCTTTAATGCTTCCCACCACCTGGTGACTTTCCACTCTCTGCCCATCTCCTCCCACTCCTGTGCAATGGGGCCAATTTAGTTTTCAGCAGTTGATGTTCTGGTAATACATGGACCAGCACAGTAAAGTCCCTAGGCTCTACCTGAGCTCCCTTTGGAGTGGTGGTCACTCCTACACAGTCTCCCAGAAAAGCCCATCCCATTTACTCCTGAGGCCATTAGGGTTGGTGCAACCATCCCAGAGGATGCTCCAGCTTCCAGAAATGATGCTCAACAGAGTCTCTGCTCAATAGCAAACCTCTCAATTCACTAGATAGGTCAAAAAGAGTCAGGAAGCCTTGGAGGGTCGCCCAGCACAGGGAACATGGGTGAGTCTGTAGCCAAAATGCAACCTGGCAGCACCTACCTTGGACGAGCTTCTTCCCACACTGGTGCCACTCCCAATGCTTCAAGCAGGATGACAATGTGGGGCAACCACTGCATGCTTGTTGCTGCAGGACAGCTGTCACCAGCTGTTTCTTTCTTCTGCTGAACAAGTAAAAATAATTAAACCATAAAGTCACAGAGTATGCTGAACTGGAGTGGACCCACAAAGAGCATTGAGTCCAACTCCTGGCTCTGTGCAGGACATACCCAAGAACCCCACCATGTGTCTGAGTACATTGTCTTATGTTAACAAGCAAAACATTCATCGAAAGAAACATGGGATCAGAGGGAATGGGGGGATTGTGGCTGTCTGGCAAGTGGCCCCACTTTTGGCATAATTTCCTTCTCTCAACTGATGTGCAAGCCCCAAACCTAATGGGTCTGTTGGGCATTTGCTTTGCACTTTTTTAGTAGATGACTGATTGAAGGTTTTTGCTTTTGGGTTACTGCTGCAGCCTAGCTTGCTCACAAGCCTGGAAATGTAGGAATTTACATTTTTTAAAATGTGTGTGTATAAGCAAAAACACAAGGTCATCTATCAGAATACATATATACATATATATATATACTTTTTAAAAAAAAAAACTTCCCTCACTGGGCTCTTGCCTGGACCATGCAGCAAGGCTGTCCCACAGAAGCCACTATTCTGAGAAGTCAAGACGCTCAGTAGTTAAAAGATTTCTTCTTTGCTTGTATCTCGCCTCCAAAGGGCTGTCTCTGGCACCACTGGAGGAAGTCACCCAGTGTTTTGTTCTCGTAAAGTGCCCCTTTGATCAGCTGCAATTTTAGTGGATCAAACAGCTCTGAGGACGTAACCACAAATCCCAGGACATGCTATGACGGGTAGGGAAGTGGTGTCTCCACCACGAGTTGGCAAAGCCATGGCCATGAAAGCCGGGAAACAGCCCCCCACCCTGACCCAGCCCAAAACCCCCAGTGGGTATCTCCAAATTGTCACAATGGCTGCAGCCGACGGTTTGGCTGGAGCAAAACTCCCTGGACACGGCTCAATAGCAAAGCACTCCTGCCCTGCCAGTGTGCTGGACCACAGCACTGGGGCTGTGCTGCTGAACCCTTGGCACGAAGGCGTTTCCTCACCATCCAAGTCAGTGCTGACTGTTCCACAGCTGCTTCCTTCTGCCCAGCTCCCTCCTCATGTTGGGGAACTCACACGTCCCTCATACCTGATGTCTGGGGCAATCCCTGTCCCTGAGCAGCAGAACCTGCAGAGGTATCCGACACCAATCTGGATGGGGACACCAGAGGAAAGCCAGCCATGAGCCTCAGCAAAGTGTCCATGCTTGTCCTCCTGGGTGCACAGAGAAGGGCTTGGGTGGAAAACAAGATCCTCAAAGATCAGGCTGTACCATAAGATTGCACATTTGACCTATTTTTACATGTATAAAAAGCAAGGGGCAGAAGCTAACACATGGTTCCTCAGGAGGATCCCAGTGGTCCCTGCATCTGATTTCCTAATAAAGTACTTGGATATACACCAACCACCATGGTCCTTATGTCTTAAACATACATTGGTCTGGGAGCAGCTACCTTACAATGCAGGTTTTCCAACCATTTTGTACCACAAAAGGGCAGGCCCATGTAGAGTCCCTGCTGACTAATAGAGGGTTGAGTGCATGCCATGCTCTTTCCCTCTGTGGTTGCACTAACAGGCCCCTTTCTCTACCAGGTAAGCTCTTTGCACACACGTTTTCTGGACTTGAAAAGCCCAGAAAAACTGTAGGATTGGCACAACCTGAGCTTTCATAACTGATGTACACAGAAAAGCATGCATGAGACAGTCAGGGCTCTCATGTCCCCAAAAAAGGGAGCCTATGGGCTGCTGGTGGACTGCATGAGACCAGCCACCATGGGGGACAGAACGCAGTCCCCTCCCAATCAGTCACCATCCCCTCCATCAAAGGGACACCAGCCTTTGTGATTTGCTTGGGCCACAAGTCCCGTCTCAGTTACCTTTTGCCAGCTCATGGCCAATGAGCTCTTCTGGTTGGGTTTGGAGTTTTTTTAAAATCTCAGCTGCTGGATGGAGTTGGGGGAGATTTGGTTTGGTTGGGATCTACATGTTTTACGTAAAAACAAGTGCAATTTTAGCCCTTGGAATTAGAGGGGAAAAAATACCTCGCTGTCTCCAGAAGGCAGGTGAAAACAACATCCAAAATGTTAATTTTTTTCAAATTTCTTGATTCTGGTCATTCACCACAATAACATGGAGCAGAGAGAGATTGAACTCCTACTAGCAGATGCTTGGGTAAGACAAGGAAACAGGACACTGCCCTTGGATAAAACCCTTCACAAGATAAAGGCAAAGTACGAACCAGAGATGGTGCAGGACCAGGCTGGGTGGGAGCCAGAGGATGAAATCTCTCCATCAGATGCCCTGCCATGGAGAAAGGTGGTTGCAGATGCTGGGCAGGAAGGTGGCATGTCCTGGGGCTGCCTGCTGCCACAGGCCAGGGACCAGCCCTTTGCATGGACCAGCCTTAAGCATATTTCCACACAGCTGGAGGGAAACCCCAGCTGCAGTCCTGAAAAATAACAAATAATAAAAGCGGCTGTGAGCAGCAGCAGGGCTGGCAGGAAACATTCCCAGTAGCAGCTGCTTCCTGAGTGCGACATTTATTTGATCCCCTGGCACCATCTGGGCCATGCCCTACTCTTTGTTTTCATTAAGAGTTTAGAAAAACAACTCAGCTTTGACTAATTGCTCTTTAAGGTCCCAGGCTCACCCTTTCTCCTCCCCCCACATTTCCTCTCCCAACCCCTCACCCTACATCCATGCCCTCCAACCCCTCCAGCCAGCCCTGGGCTCTCCCCCTTCCATCCATGCCACACTACTCCCATTGTCCATGTCTGTTCCCAGACATACCTGGTGTTCCCTAGTGCCAGGCAAGACACATCTTCACTGCTGCGACACACCAGCTTCCTCCTTTGCCTGCATAGGCAGCACTGGCACAAGCACAGCAACACATCCCATGATGTGCCAGGCAAACCCCAAAATGTCCTGCTGTGGTGATGTGCTGGGTTAGAGCCGTGCACCCCTTGGCAAGGAAGATGAAGCAGATCACCAACAGGTCAGCAGCACCATCCAGGACCACCGTGCTATGAGTGGACACCTCCTAGATCCTGTGGGCTGGGAGCTGCCAGTACCCTGCCCAGACCTCTCACAGTCCTCTTTCCACCTCCAACGTGATTGTGTTGTCCTGGGGGAAGCAGCTCTGCGACCCAGCCCGGAGAGTGAGCCTGTTCTGTTGAGTGTGTATTTTCCACCCTGGAATAATCAGAGTAAAATGTCAGACCTTGATGTGAAATCCTTGCCATGCTGGAAGGGGGGTTGTTGTTGCACAGAACTTGCGTGTTCCCCCCTCACCCGGTGTCCTCACCTGATGGCTTTAGCAGGATTCGCAGGGAGGACAAGGAACTGGAGGAATTCCGGCCCCCTAATTACACTTGCTGGGAGGAATTTGCTTTTGCAATATCCCTGCTGAGTTAACCTAACAAGCATGGAGACGAGCCTTTCTCATTTAATTAGCAGCTCCACCGTGAAGTCCCTTTTGCAGCACGCACACACTGGCTGCCCCCTCCTCGAGAGCCCTGCCGGTGTTTGTTCCCTCTCCCCTTACCCTTTGCCCTTTGCAACCCTCTGTGAAAGCTCAAAGCCCTTTTATGCCTTCCTACTCCCACTTTCCGGTCCTAAAAAGTGTGCTTGGGTCGAGGCAGTGGCTCTGTTTCCTTGCTCCTTCCTAACAAGTGCTTCCTGCTCCTTGCTGCCTGTGATTATGTGGAGCTCACGAAGCGCTGGGATTTCCTTCCCTGGAAACCCTGCTGGCTCCACTGTGCTCCCTTCTCCTCGCCTCGGAGGGCTGGGTAACTCATTACTCCAGCCCTGCAATCTCAGCTGGGAAAGCAGCCGCGTGGGAAACCGCAGCCGCCAGCCGCGCTCCCGCTTCCTACAGCGGCAGGTTGGCAGAGGGCTGATCCCTCCACAGGGGGTGATTGCCCAAAGAAAAGCTGGTGGTGGAGTTTTGGGGGATGTTTCTTATCAAGGCGGCCTTGCTGCTGGACAGAGGTGGCAGGGACACAGAGACGACACTCACTCTGGCTTGTTGTGAGACACTTGGAAGCCGTCAAAGCCCGCAGGCTGGGCTGCGCTTGGTGAAGGTCATAGGTGGAGCTTGGCTTTCCAACAAGGATCAGTCTGCTTCCAGGTGTGCTGTGAAAGCCAGCCAAGGTAGCAGAGATCACTGGTCAGCTGCCAGCACAAGGACTGCCAAGGAAAATGCACTGGGGGTTTGCAGGCTGAAGCACTGACCCTCTCCGTGGCAGAGCTGTGCTGGAAAAACTCTGCAGTGAAGTGATTCGTCCGATACTCCAGGCTAAGTTAGACCTGTACTGGAATGAGAAAGAACAGAAAAATAATTTTTCTGGGCCTAGAGAATCATGTCACTGGCCTTACAACAATGGCTGGGAATATTTTGTTTTCCTCTGCTGTGAACTGTGGGGCTTTAGTCGTTCCAGTTTGCACCATTAAGCCATGTTGGCATGCATCAGCTTCAAACAGGTACAGCACAACCCTCTGTCTATCCAAAAAGTTGGCCAGTGGGAACCTTTTCCATCACCTATGCCCATCTGCTTTCCCACTGTCCCTGCTGAGCCATCCCAGCTCCACAGCAGGGGCTCCTGCAGCCACAGACAGCACTCAGCACCATCCAGAATGGATATCAACAGAGAGACAGAACTCTTACCTGCATTCTCAAAGAAAGGACAGGGCAGCAGAGCAGCAACATTGCAACCAGGGGCAGCAGTGGCTTTGCCTGACTGCAGGATGCCAGGCAAAATGAACCAGGACATGGCCCCCTGGATGGGCTTTCTGGAACAAGAGTAAACTCAGACATTAGCATCTTGACAATGACTGAACTCACCTGGTTGGCTGTCAGAGGACAGCAAAGCTGGTATCCCCTTGAAGACACACTGAAGTGTCAGCAGAGAGCCCAGGCTTGTTTAATTGGCACATGGATTAATGGAACTGTCTGTAAATATAAGCAAGGCGCGATCACAAAGATCTATAGGGAAAGCAAAGAGAATCACAATAATTATTGATCAGTTGAGGCCTTTCTGGCCAAAACACAAGCACCTTAACACAGAAAATAACTTAAAGCATAGGTGTGGAAGAGGTTTTGGGAGGAGCTCAAAGTCTCAACCCCCTGCCTGGATTTCATGCAGCAGGATAGGCAGGAGGAAATGGGAAAGCTGGAGGGATTATGGGAACAAGTCCTTCTCTTGGCCATGGCCTTGCTGTGGGCCACATGTGAGTGAAGGAGAGAAAACAATGCCATGCCTTAGGGATGGGTCTGCTGCCAACTGTCCTAACACACACTGACTCAATTTCTCCAGGGCCAAACCTCAGGAGGTGCAGAGCAGAAGTCCACATAGAAACAGGATCTCTTTGGACAGCATGGGTGCACAGCATGGAGGAGATGTGCTGTGATGAGTCCGATGCGGAAGAGGAGCAACAGGGCACTGCCATGAGGGCACTGGGCTCCATCTGGGATTCACTGCCATGGGACATTGCTCATCTCCACACTGAAGTCATCTAAAACGTGCATGTGCTGTCTGCAGTGGCAGTTAGCTATCATCTCACCTCGGCACAACCATCTCCCTGTTGGGGCTCAATCCTCACTAGAGGTACCACAGCTTGGACCTGTGCCTGGAGCATCCCCGGGAGAGCTGCTGGGCTGCATCCCCACTAAGGACTGAAGCCATTGAGCACCCCTTTGATCCCATCCCCAAGTGCAGCCCTGCAGCCCCGGAGCTGTATCCAGCTCGGTGACAGACGCTGCTCGGGGTGGAGGCACTCCCAGCACGCCGCAGGAAGCGTGACTCGGGTTTCCAGAGCGCAGGAATGCCGGGCGGCGCGGCAGCCAGCTTCCTGCTGCCTGCTGCATGTTTCCTGCCCCCGTCCCTGCCCCCCCGCCGCGGCCACAGCCTTACTGGAAACCCTGAGTGCTGCTCAGTGTTCCCAGCCCAGTGACCAGCACTGCCCAGGTGGCCAAGGGCCGCTGCGATCCATGACCTTGCTCTCCCCCTTCCCCTGTGCTTTGTCCTGCTGCTGGAACAAAATGCTTGTGTTCTTTCCATAGTGATATGGAAGAGAACGGGACAGTGGAAGCAGAGGGGAGGAATGGCACAAACCTTGGCTGTGGGAGATGACGTTGGCACTGAGGGCATGGGGAGTGCCAGCCAACCCATCCTGCTTGGTGCTTGGGCTTGTGGGGCAGTCACTCTCCGTGAAGAACATCTAGCAGGATCTCTCCCAGTTCGTAGCAGCATCAGGCAGCCAAGCAGAGGATTCATTCTTGCAGGGTCTGGGCGCGCAGAGCTGTGCTGAATGCCTGGTGGGAGCAGGCTCATCGTTTCCCTTGCCTTCCAACGTACCCTCCCATCACGAAAGACCCACACCCAGGCTCCCCTCTAGGGGACTGGCTCAGTCTCCTCCCTGTCTACTGTACATGCATCCCAGCCTGCACCAGCAGTTTCTTGCTCTTCAACATCTACCTCATTTTGTGCAAATTCCTCTCCCATCCCTAATCGCTGTCCCTGGGGGATACTGTAACTTTCTTGGGATCCACCTTAGTCCCAAAGCTGTTCAGAAACATCACAGGTCAAACCACTGCTTCCAACCCATCTCTCCTCATTCCACCTGATCCCACCTTGATTCCATTTCTGCAGCACATCCAACTCCCTAACAGGTCTGTGCACAGCTCAGATCTCAGCTGCAGTATCAGTTCTTTCACCACAAGGCAGCCCTGAGTCTTCTTGCCCTTTCCTCCTTTCACACCATTCCAAGGATGGGTAAACTCATCCCACTTGCCTCTGGGCATCCCCAGCCCTTTCCTGACACCATGAGCAGTAGTCAACTCTGTGCTTGCACCCACTGTGCACATCACCCAACAGCTAAAGGCCTTCCTCAAGCCAGATAGATACCCAGCCCTGCCATAAAACGCCAGGGATGCTGGTCCCCAGCCAGACATCAAATCAGTGTCATCTAAAACGCACCTCAGCCAGCTGGGCAGGAGCGTCTCACTCTGTACTAGGCAACCACGTAATCTCCCCAGAGACAGTCCTCCAAGGCTGTTCCTGTTAAGGTGCTGATAAAAATCTGACCAAGATGTTTTCAACAGTAAGCTGGGAGTGATTACAAAGCAACCGTCCCCTATCTCTTGAGCTAGGAAAGCTCAGTCTGGAGTTTTCTTTAGAAACATATGGATTTTTAATTTTTTTTTAATTTTAATCTCTGGTGCCAGCATGACTTGTTGCTGGGGGAATCCCAAAGCTGCCTCCCTGAGGCTGAGAGGAGGGACAGGGAGGAATAGGCCTGAGGAGAGGCAGAATTCTATTCTCCTCCTACTAGCTGAGCACCATGGTGGCATTCAGGCAGCAGTGGGATAGAAGCAGGAACTGAACCTGGGCTCATTTCCAGCAAAGCCAGGCAACATCTTTGCCTTTGGGAAGGTGGCAGAGCTCTGCCCTTGTTAACCCGTAGTGACTAGGGTGGGGAAAGAGGGGATGGCAAACCAAAACGAAGCAGGAGCTCCTGCCATGGGTTTTCACCTCCTGCTCCCTTTGGGTGCATGCACAGCACAGGTCCACTTGCACTCACATCTCAGGAGATGAGCAAACCCGATGCAGAGGGTGTGTACAGGGCATCCCAGCAGTACCTACAGCAGCTCTGCCATATAGAGGCCACAGACTACATCTGTCATGGCCCACCTTTCTCCACCAGGCCCTCACATCAATGGTGTTTGCCATCACCTCTGTGCCAAACGTGGCTCTAAAGTTTACCTGCTCCTTCTTGCCGTTGGCAGGACAGGAGTGCAGTCGTGGGCTGGCTCCCTACAGGGGTGAGGAGAACCATCCTTGGAGGTTTGCAGGACTTGGCTGAGCAAAGCCAGAGCTGAGCTGATCCAGCCCTAGCAACAGTCCTGCTCTCTGAGTCTGGAGCCCTCCAGGACCTGCTTCCAACCAACATCTTCAAGACTGATCTCCCTCTCCTGCGGCCATGCCAGCTGGAGCAATGCCTTCCCTGGAGCTGCAGGCAGAGCTGCTTATGTGATGGATCCCAGACTCACACTAGCGGAACTCTCCAGGCTTGACAAGGACTTGCACTGCAATAAAATGAGTTAAACCACCCCAGGCTGCCTCATCCCCCTTGGCTGAGGAGGTATAACACAAACCCACCTGTACAGATATGAGCCCTGCCATCAAGGCAGGCAGCACCCAGCAGCTGCCATATGTCTGTGCTGGACACCACATACTCTCCAGCCCTCTCCCAGGGCTGTCATGGGCCCATGCAGCCCCACCATTCTAATAACCATCACTCAGCACCACTTCTGCAGCTCATGGGATTTATGTATGCAGGTACCCATTAATTAAAAAAACACCACCACCAACAAAAAAAAATCCTATCACAGATAAAGCATTTGGCATGAGGGTAGAGGAGATGGCAGTTTTGGCTGGAGGACTTAAATACCTTCCCTTTATACTGCTGCCAACCCACAGCACAAACATGCCAGTGCATGAAAACCATTCTGTGAAATTCAACAGGCTCATTAGTCAAAGGCATTAAGGGTGAAAATTGACCAAAACACCCTGGAAAGTAAATCATGTCCAAAAAAAAAAAAAAATCCTAGACAAACATGAGAGTGACAGCAAGATCCCATGGAGAACAGAACAGCACTGGGACACAAAGTCCTCCTCAAGCAGCTCTGTCACTGCCACTGTGAGTCTGGCTCAGCCCTGGGACTGGACTCAGTGTACACCATATCAGTGATTGGGCTAAATAAAGATTTAATTAGCACTCCAACTAGCAGAGAAAATATCACTAGCTGATCATGGGGGGCAACAGGTATTTTTAAAAACAGCCTTTTTTAGTCCCTGGAGCCATAGGGAAATTACAAACCAGTCATTTGATGATCAGAGGAAAATTAAAAGTCCAACTTCAGTGACAACAAAAATAACCCAAAGTCACGAAGTGCAATAAACAGCATGGGGACCAGAAGGCTCTTTAAACAGGGTTTTTTAATCTCCTCTCCCCTCTGCTCATAATATTGCCTTTATTATTTTCTGATGCAGAGCCTGATTCTCACAAGTGCAGCAGATGCCGACAGCAGGGTAATGGAGCAGCGGCAATTTCTCCTGGGCAGACCTCAGTGATTTAATATGCTTGCAGAGGGAGAAAAGGGCTGGAGGCAGCCTGGGAGGAGAGAGTGAACTGGGCCAGGAGGTGCCATGCAATCAGATGCAGTAAAGCCATGGTGATAAAGGGCCGGCCATGCTCTGCGGGGTTCATCAGCCAAGGCCCCTTGAGAGGGCATCTAGCAAGAGTCACAGAGAACAGAGATGAAGATGGGATGACAGTGTCCCATCACCAGCCCAACCATTGCCTCCAGAAGCCTCTCTGCACAGGGCAAGTAGACTCCTGCTCCCCATTTGGGGTTGCCCATTCAAAGGATTCCTCTTTAGTTGAAAAAATCCAGGCAGCTGCATAGGAACAGCACAGATTCCCTTGTTCCTGCCAACACCTGTGATCCCTTTCCCTCAGTTGGCTTCAAGTCTCACAACGTCCCTTACCTGCACAACATACTTCTCCTTCAAGGAAGATACCAGGGGCCTCTGGCTGCCACAGCTCCTTCTAACACATGCTTGCTGGTGTCAGGTGTGATACAGGCTGTCCCATGCTAGGACAGTGTGGTTGAGCACACTGCACTGGCTGCCACAGGGGACAGCTGGGCCACAGAACCTGCAGGAAGGTGTTCACTGTGTTAAGAAAAAGGAAACTTGAGATCTGAACAACAGCTTTCCTGCTCCCATCCCACATCTGGCCCCTCAGGACTACTATACCCATCACCTCTGCCATGTTTCCCTGCTGAGCTTTCCATGGCCATTCACAATCACCCAGATTTTGACCACTGGTGTGAAACCAGCAGCACTGACAGACACAGAAGGGGAATATCTAATGGTAGGACATTAGCAGCAACACAACAGGTCTGGTCTGAAAAACAAAGGGTGCCGGAAGAGAGGTCATATCCCATCCAGCCCACACAAGAGAAAGCTCTCCTGGTGCCTACATCCCCTACACTGCCTGTGCCCTTCTGCCTGACAGCGGGACACGTGACTGCGGCTGGAGTGATGGATGGGGCTGGAGTCCCTCTTTAATAGTATCTCACAGTGGTTTCCGTAAGTTGATGGAGATTGCACAACACTACCAACTGCCGTGCCGGATATATTTTGCAACAAAGGCTCCTATGCCACATCTGTAGGATGATATGCCAGGGCCTTCTGAGGAGGTCTGGGGAAGTCTGAGCACAGGAAGAAAAAAAAGAAAGAAAAATAAAAGGAAAAGAAATAAGTCAACAAACCTCTTTCCATGGCAGCTATTTTGGTGAGGCACCCTGGGGTGAGAGGAGCTGGCACCAGCCAGCTTTGGAGGCACAGCAGCCCAGTGGGTTTTCTCACAGCTCTTCCCATCCCCAGCTGGGAGAAGGTCCCTTTCCCATGGGTGGGTGGCAGCGCTCTGTGAGATGCCTGGACAGGAATTGCAGACAAAGTCTGTGCTCACCAGGAGTAGCTGCAAGACAAGGCTTGAGGTGGCACCAGCCCCCCTGGGGAAAAAGAGCTGCTGAAGCCCAGAGAGTTGTTGGGCAGCTGCCGAGGGTGGCTGTGGGCTGTCACAGCTGATAGCTCTGGGAAGTGCCATCCTTGTCATCGAGGTTCAGCAGCTCAAGCCAGAGAGTGAAAGCTCCCAGGACTTGAGCTCATGCCGTCTCTCATCTCCTTGGCCTCTTTCCAGAAGAGTAGAAAGGACTTCATGGTATATGGACTGGACTGGAAGATGTTGAAGAAGGTGTTGAAAGAGGTGCTACCCTACTGGCACCTCACAAGTCCTGGATATCCATGGCAGAAGCCCCAGTGGTGATCCAAAGCAACACTGATTCTTAACACAACCAACACATCGGCATCGCACTTCACAACCCTCACATCACGATCCCAAATGTGAGCTAGCACACCCCACAGCGGTATCCCCACAAAATCACCTTCTTTGGGAAAAAATGGGGCCCAGGAAAAGAGCCAGCCTGCTGACTCCATCGGGTTAAGGAAGCCAAGCAAAGAGAACTTCAGGATCACTGTGTTCCTAGACTCAGACATGCAACCATCAGCTCCTGATTTAGGAGGAAAGAGATAATCTCTGACATAGAGAACTTAAAGGACTCTACAGACTGAAACAGGCCACAGAGAAACAAGCACCTTGCAGGGGGAGGACATGAAAGGCAGGGGCTGAATTCCCTGTACAACAGCTTCTCCTCAGTGAGGAGACATGGGAGTAGAGGTGCCAAGGCTTCAAGGATGCTCAGGGCTTAAGTGGCTGAAAATTAAAGTGCTGGGACATTTTTTCAGCCTGCACTTGACAGTGGGGATGAGATAACATCAGAAAGCTGAGCAGAGAGCATCTCTTGCAAAAGATTGATTATGCCAGCAAGGAACAAAGCCAAAAACATCATGTCAGTCTCCATCCTCTTGGAGATGAGCTCTGTCACATTTGGGACCCCCTACATGCTCACCAATATGGGTCCAATCACAAGTTCCCCATCACTGATGAGCCAGACTGAGTGCTGTTCAAATCACTCCCATGCCCTGTGCTGGATCTACCTGCTCCCACTCCAAGACTAGTCCAACCACGGAACAAGCAGCTGTTTTGTCCCCAGATTTAATGGGTTGGGTACCTTTCATGTACCAGCCAAGACTCTCTTGTTCTTCGTGGGTGTTAAGGAAACTTTATAAAAAACCCAGTCAGACATGACTAAGTGGTAGATTTGCTAAGGACTCACCAAGTCTTTCATAGCTCATCCATTTTCCACAGCTCTGCCAACACCTCAATCCTACCCAGGCTCAGACCTTGTAATGACCGTGGCCTGAGTGTGATAAAAAAGTAGAGATTTTATTAAGCAGGTGTGTCACCATCGCCCCGGGATTTGTAAGGTGTCATTAAATTACATCTTGCCCTACAGTAAACACACCTGAGGAACCATGTTCCCTTGGTGCCTCAGTCCAGCCTGGTTTCATCCTGTTCAGAGGTGCAGATAACCCGAACCTCACCCACTGGCCATGCAAGATGCACTGCCCAGACCCTTCATCCAGGGCCAGCCCTTCCCAGCACCACCACGTTAACAATCCCCACCACACTCTCCTTACAATGTCACCGGTAGTGCCTAGTGTTATTTGTTACTGCTGCTGCCTGGTGCCCTCTGAGCTGGTTAAATAGCCAAGATACTCCCTGAGGGGCCTGGGCTTAAAGCAGCACTACTGTGTATGTCTAGAGCGCAAGAAGCATCCAGATCCAGTTGGGAATGGGAGCCACAGACAGCACCTGTGACACAGGGAGTGAGGACATTGGAGGAATAACGTGGAAAACACTCCCTTCAAATTTCCATACACACCCTCACTCCTGGGAGAGAAAAAAAAAAAAAAAGAAAGAAAAAAAGAGGAAGGAGAAAAGTATCCTTTTCAAAGCAAGGATATGGTAAAGTCCAGTCTCCCCTGACACATGACACATGAACCAGGATGCAGAGATGCTGTTTCTTCCAGGAGGAAAGAAGGGATTTTGCTGTCTCCTTCACTTAATGAGGAATTAATCTTAGATCTCTGCAGACGGGGGCAGCTTAGCTCCATATGCCGGATCTCTGCCCTGTGCGTTAGTTTCCCCACCAGTGAAATCAGGCTGATGCTCATCTATGGCACAGTCAGGCATGAGGCTTAACTTGTAGCTGCAAAGCCCTTGGAGGCCTTCACATATTCCACCATCCATCATCGTCTAGAACACGAACACGGAGCTTTTGCAGTGCAAAGAGCAGGTCCCAGCCAGGGAGAGACTCTGCCCTTTGGGTCTCAGACACTCTCCACTCTTACCTCTGTTCCTCCAGAAACAGTCTCCTTCCTCTCACCTCTTCCTGCACAGGTCAGAAACAGAGCCAAGCTAATAATTCAGATAACAGAATTAAACTGATCCTGATTAGAAAAAATCTTTACCCTGAAGAGAACAAACTCTGGCTCGGTGCTGCCTGTAATCCAATAGTCTCTCACGGCTGTGCAGCAAACCCAAAAACTGCCTCCAGGCAAAGGCACTTTGTCTTGAAACAAGGGAAGTTAAATGTGTCTTAATGGGAATTTTGACACGTTTTGCTTTGATTTCACTAATGTTACAGAAGTAACTGTTAGAAAATATTTCAGCCCCCCCATGAGGAGTCAGATCCTCATGTGTATGGGCGCGCTGCCCAGATGGGCCTTTCAGAAAGGAATTGTGGCTGTGGGGAGAAGGGGCCTTGGTGCCAAATCTCTTCATGCTTCCCTGGATGCAGCTTTTATATTATGGGTCCATCAGGGAGATGGAAACCCTTCAGTCCTGCCCAGTTTGCAATGACACCCATGGGGCAGTCAGCATCATGGATGGGACCTCTTCTTTTCTGGCTGTGCAGCCAAGAAATGAGATAATCCAGGTTGAGGGTCCTGGGGCTACCAGGGTGGTGGGTCTGGCACAGTTTTGGTGGGCGCTGAGGGTACAGGACTGCTTGGTGGGCAGTTCATGGGACCCACAGAAATACAATCACAAGATGCAGAAAAAAAGGATGCATGGGAATTGCTAAGAGGGGAAATGCTAAGCCAGCACCCACCTGCAAGACCTTTCAGGAGGCAGAGGCAGGTTGTCCACAACATGCCCTGGGGCAAATGAGGATCCTTCTGTGCTTATTTTCCACTCCTCTACTTGTTCTGTTCTGGTGTGATAGGGCGGTCATTCTTTGCAGGAGCAGAGAACGGACATGGCATTGACAAGCAGCAGATGCTGAGCCCCATTGCTTCTTTGTCCACAGGCACCACAGAAGGATCACTGCTGTGGGCACTCCTGAGGGAGTACGAGTGGTGTTCCCCTTTACCCCCATGGAACCTCTTGGCAGCTCCTGGGGTTTTCCCCCCTCACTGTTTCCAGCCCCAGGCTGTTGTCTCATCTGCCCCAGGCAGAGAAGGGTTGGGTTCAGTGCAGGCAGGATGGTGACACAACCATGTCTCAGCTATTTCTTCCCATTTGGCACCAAACCAGCAGCTGGTGCTTCCCTGGTCCTTAGTGACTTGGGGCTGGGGAGACCTTCTATGTGTTAAATGAACCCCACAGATATTTTGGGATCATTTAACTCTGAAGCACCTGTGGAAATACACCAAGAGGGGACCAGATGCCTCCCACAATGAGGCACTAAAGTGTAAGTAGAACCCTGGAAAAGGGTTGAGGAATGTTCTCTCCAATATCTGGGAACTCCTCCACTCCACATTCATGGGCAGAAGCATCCCTGATGGATGCAGTTTGGTCTTCACTGATCCCAATGAAATGCATCACTTAGCTCTGAATCCCAGGCATTTAGTGGGCAAGGAGCCGAATTTCCTTGGCTTTCTGGTTCCAGCTCAGCCCGACGGTCACTCTGTGGGCTTGCAGCACATCCCTGGCTGAGCTTTGGTGTGGAGCACTGTGGTACCTGCATCAAGGCTGCTGACTGGGCTGAACTAGGATAGAAGGGGAGAAAGAAGTTGGTGCAGTCAGGACAGCAGTAATTTTAGCAAGGCTGAATGCAACAGCCCCAACTGGAATAAATCAGACAAGCAGCCAGGGCTGTGGGGTTGCAGGAGCAGTCTGTGCACCTCCTCAGAGATAGTGTTTACTTCCAGTAGCTTTTCCCATCCCTGGTCCAGTGGCCCCATCTCCACCTGGTCTGACGCAGCCCACATTTGTAAGCTATTTTTTGTTGTTTTAATGCAATGCTGCAATTCTAACCCAGAGCCTCAGATTGTCAAACAGTTTTTCTTTTCTTTTCTTTCCTTCAGAAAAAAAATACAGCTGAACTAATTTGATGAAAGGGGAAAATAAAATGTAAGCCAGACTAAACACATGCAGTTCCTACCTACAGCCAGGGCCTGGCTTCTCCCAGGCCAAAGTCAACACATGTCAATTTTTAACATGACAGGGCTTTAAAAGGGAGGTTTGAGCCTTGGATGAGAGGCGGCTGGAAAACATTAATAACAAGATCTGTCAATTAAAGGCAGGCAGCCACCAAGACAAGGGCTGGGGGGTTTCCCTTCCTCCCCTTCTCTTCCCTCTTAGTTTGGCAGAAAAAAAGTGATTTATGAAGAAAACTCTCATCTTGAAAAAAAAACGCAGCCACTTTACCAAATCAAGGATGGATTTTGTTCAGGACCTTTGAGAACCACCCAGCAGACACGGGTTGAGATAAAGAGGTTAAGGAGAGTGCTGCCTTGAGGGATGCTCTGAGTGGCCCCATCAATCCCAGTGCCATTGCTCCCAGTTCACCTGTGCATGCTGGGGAAGAACAGCAGCCCGGCTGTCTCCTCCTGATCATCACCATCCAGAAGGATTTGTTGTTACTGTGCTGAGGTGACTCGGTGGTGGATACGCCTGTTGCACTGGAAAGGGCTATTTTGGCTTCTGGAAAAAAAGAGAAACACCACCCTGCTTTTATCAGCCCCATAGGAAGTGTTTCTATGACTTCCATGGGCTGGGCAGGTTTCTGTCCCGAGCCACCAGCTGGGCTCCAAAACAGCTGGAAAAAACAAGGGAAAGAGGCAGAGCAGTGGCCATCCCACCAGCCTTTGGAAATGAAGGCAAAAGTGAGTGAGAAGAGGGATAAGGGGGAGCAAGTGTTGCATTAGGGGTTGTGGAGGGGAAAAGGGCTTTTCTCCCAAACTCCAGGAAACATCCACCAGCTGTGCCGGGAGGAGGTTCCCATCTTGTGGAGAATCAGTGTTGGCTTTCAGCTACGGGAGCAGGTAAAGATTCTACCCAGAGGGAAACAGCAGAGATTCATTTCACCTTCAACACCTAAATAAATACAGCATCAACAGTCATACACTCTGCATAGTATTTACTGTGCTGGTGTGCATTACACATCCACACAACACAGGAACCGGCTGGTGGACCAGCTCCAATATCCCCTGCTGCCATATCCTGTACACAGCAGTGGCTCAACCAGATGCTCCAGCACGTCTTAAAAGCCCACAACAGTCAAAGGCAACATGCTCTGCCTTCCAGCATTGGCTGTCTTAGTCTCTGAAGGGGAAAGGACCTTCCTGGAGACCCTCCAGGTATAGACATTGCATTCACCCACTGCCCTGACAGCTGCCAGTGCAGGGCTGGAGCACCTTGAGGGGCTGCTTAGATGTACAGGGGCTTTGAGGACCAGGGGTGCACGATGCAGTTCTGCCCCTTCATGTGCCACTTGCCAGAGTGTGGCGGGTGAGCTGGGCTCCCACCCTGCTCTCAGGTTGTGTTCCATTTTTTCTGGCCTAGCAAATAAAATCTCCTTCCAACACACATGGGGTTCCCTTTGCAAGGACAGGCAGAGACATCCCAGGCTGATTTATTTGAGCAAGCCCTAGGCTGGGCTCCTGAGGTGGTAAAAGGCTCCTGGGCTCTATTAAAAGCCATCTCCCCTTTCTGTGGGATGGAAAACAAAGTCATTAGGTGCTCTTCTGCCCAGGGATTTGTCACAGTTAAGGACAGTAAGAACAGACCAAGACCAACATGCCAAGCAAAAGCAATGGGGAAGGTGAAGCTGGTGCCTTCAACCCAATACAGACTAAATGCATAGATTATGGAGAAACCCCACAGGACAGCCCATTCCTGAGCTCCTGCACTGGGCACAGTCACATCAGTCTTCTCCATCTGGGGCACACCGGCCTCACTGCCCAGCTTTATCCACCACCACAGCAGCACGGGCCACTAGCCCAGGCATGACCCACCCACACTCAGCACCACAGAGCTGGCTGGTGATGATGTTCCACAAGCCAAGCCTGGCTCTCCTGCCCTAAGGAAACAGCCACTTTCATCACCAAAAGGTGTTTGAAGGCAGAGCTCAGAAAGCTTTCAGCTGTCCCTGCTCTGTGCCCATGGCTTCTGGAAAGTGCTCTGGTGACCCATCCCACTGCTATGGCCCTGGTGAGACAGCTGTTGGCAACACCAGCAGCATCTCCACAGGCAGTGGCTGGAAAACACCGGTCTGAACAAGGGGAGCACCCTGGCTGAAGTCAATACCAACTGCCTGTGCTCCTAATCCTGACCATTTAAATCATTATCTCTGGTGGCTGCTACCAAGCCCCCTCCACCACCCACACTGGGTGAGTGCTGGCTGTCAGCTCTCTCCCAGCCCTGTGCTTCCCAGGGCAAAGCCAGAGCACTGTGCACCATGCACTGGGGCACAGGCAGGTGGCACCTGGGATGATTTATGCCTTCGCAGCAGATGTACTGTTTGGGTTTTTGGAGATAGGCTGTCAGTCGTGGCTCAGCACACAACAGCTCAGAGGAGACTGAAGCGGGGAGCCGATTGCTCTGTGGCTAGCAGGGACTATCTGTACATCTCAATCGCAATGGCTGCTTGTCACTGTGCTGTCACCATGCCCACACTGTCCTCAAGCACACAGGTCAACCCCCAGTCCCATTTCACAAGCGCCTCTCTCATCAATCTCCAAATATCCAGCACAGCTGACCAAGCTGTTCTCCTTCCTCTCCTTCCCCTCCAGGCAGGCAGATCAGTCCCTGCTCCCACAGTATCACATAGCCTGATTGTGCAGAACAGGGGAAAAAAATTGAAGGAAATCCCTTTTAAATCAAGTTCACACCTTGCATCAAGAAAGGTTAGTCTTTCCACTCCCCAGATAAAGGATACAGATGTTAAACTGATGCCACATTTGATCTCAGTCAAAAAGCCAATAGGGTTTAAAACATTCATTCATCTCAAGCTGTAAGCAAAGCTTATTCTCACTAATCTCAATAATTATCCCACTTCTCCTGCATCATGAGGAGCAGCCATGCGATGGCAAAGTTTCCCTCTTCTACGGGACCCTGCTCAGAGCAGGGCTCAGAGATTCGCAAGAAATTCCATTTTTAAAGAAGTGTTGCTGGAGATGCTGAGCTGGATTCAACAGGATTGCTTTGGACTCAAAGCAGGATCTGCACCCAGACTCTTCCCACTTGAGACCAGCATCTTTGATCTGAGAGCATCGGTGCTGTGGGTGTCACTATAAGACCAGAAATGTACAAAGTCATGAGGGATCAGTAGGGCTTAAATCCTCCTCAATCTCTACAAGATCTTTTCAGGCGGAGCAATGTGGACAAGGATAAATTAAGCATCTCCAGTGTAGTATCAAGTGAACAATTAGCAGAGAAAAGCTGCCCATGAGGGCCTGACGGAGCAGAGCAAGGAGATTTTCTTCCCAGAGACGTCTGCTAGAAACAGCCTGAAACATTTCCATTTCTGTTGCCTTTTAATAGCAAGGTCAGCTCCTTTCTTCCTACCCTGACATCCTCCATCAGGGCCTCTTTCTGGGAACTCACAGCAATGTACCAGATGTCACTGAGAGACAGAAAAACAACCAGGGGCCAAACTGGGGCATTTCACCATGGCCCTGAATCTCAAACCACACAGCACTGGGCTCACGGGGGAGGGGAGCAGAGAGCATCCCCTCCGTGGCACCACCAGCCCTCCAAGCCCTTGGCACTGGAAGGAACCCCTTCCTCCCAGGCACGAGCAGTCAGCCTGCTTCTGCAAAAAACCACATGACAGCAGCCCCACATCTCCAGGCTTTCCCCACCAGTAACTGGTCACTGGAAACAATCTAAATATTGGCAGTCCAAAGAGGACTTGGTTTCTTTTTCCCCCATTTTTTGCTCTATGCTGGGTTTGAACAGCATCCAGCACAGCTCTGAGGAGTTCCCAGCAGCCCCAGTGGGCACCAGCACTCAAACATCTCCCACTTGCTGGAGGACAGGAATGTTCACAGTGAACTCTCGTCACAGCCCCACCCATAATATCCACACTGCCAGCACTAGGGCAGCTCAGTCCTTGACTATCACAGCAGCAGCAACCTCAAGAAAGCAAACATCACAAGAAAGACCAACACCCTAGGCCGGGGAACACCGCTTCTTAGCTAAAGGACACAGTTACTCCCAGATTTCTAAAAGCTTTCTCAAGGCCCCTCAGAAGGACATCTACCATGTCAGCTGCTGACCAGGATGGCAAGGATGAAGCAGGGGAGAAAAGAAACCGCAAAACTTAACAAAGAAACCCACCTGTGTTTGGTGATGCTCTGAACTCATCCTTCAAACGTTCAGCTCAGGGCAAAAAAATCCAAATCCCAGGATCCAAGGTTTAAAAATATATAACTTTGTATTAGTCCTAAAATTGCAGCTGTCTGCCCTTCACCAAAAGCAGCAGAAGGATACCAGAGGCCAAAGGAAGGGGAGGGTGTTGGTGTGGTCCTTTATGGGTGCACAGGTGCCCCAGGTCAGCAGGTGCCCAGCTGGGGAAGCTGTTCTGGCGTTCCCCTCCCAGGTGTGCTGCTGAGAGCAGGGGCTGCTGCCTGTTTTTAGGAGGTGGGCATGACACTGACCCCTGCTGTGCAACACCTACCTGAAAACATCCTTGGCTACACTGCAACCTCTGGCAACCTCTGCATGCCCTGTGCCACCCACCTCACACAGGCTGGCATAAGCCGAGACAGCAGAGTCATGCTGGGATTTGGCTCCTGTCCTCCACTCCCACTCAACCTCTCTGCAGCAGTGCAGGTCATCTCCAGGGACAGAGAGAAATGCTAACCCCCTCTTTTGGCCCACCCTGAGCTGCTCCAATGTCATGGCTGGGGCCACTGGGACACCCCTGTGGGGCCCCCTGCAGATGGAGGGATGGGGAAAAGAAGGGAAAAAATATTCTTCAATCCTTCTGCACACATGAGCTTCTTCCCATTTGCATGTATTTCCAGAGTACCTGTTTTTCCACATTAAAAGGGTCTGGAATAAATGTCACGTTGGAACAGGTATCTGTCAACAAAGCCACAAGTGTGAATGGCTGCATGCACAAATTCTCTCCCCTGATTTTCCAGGTTTTCGAGTGACCTTGGAAAAAAGTGTAAGCAGTAGTTCTTCATGTCACGGGCAATAACATGTTTGTCACCATTCAAACTGCCTGAAGGCTGCCCAGGTTTCATTTTATTGCATTTTGAGGTGTCACCGAGACCCAGTTGAATTACGTTGCCAACTCCTTCATAAAAAAAAGAAAAGTGACTTCGCTTTCCCTCTCCACACCACGCTGGAGACTGGGGCTCATGGGAGCAACTTGGATGTGTACAACACATCTTTTTTTGCAGGCAGGCAGCAGCTGAAACTTGCAGGTGAAAGGGCATCTACAGTACTAAATAAAAATGTTTAATCACCACAGGAAGAAGCAGACACAGACTCTTGAGGTGGTTGCAAGCCCGCAGTGAGATTATATTAATTTTTAGGATGCGGGCAGACAGTTGAACGATGCCGTCCCCGGGCGGGCCTTGGGGTACCCCGGTGGGGACCGCACGGAGTCCTCGGGCGAGCCTGGCTCCTGCCCCGGATCCCGCGGGTCCGCAGCGGGGGGATGCTGAGGGAGGGCGGCCCCAAACCCCCCCGGCTGACCCAGCCCCTTCGTGTCTCACCCGCCGCTGCCAGAAGGTGCCGCCGTCCGCCTGCGAATCGCTCCCAGCCCAATTAGGCGGCCGGTATCGGCTGCAATCACGGCTGCTGATAGAGATAAATGGGGAAGGCACTATCTGCGCAACAATAGTGAGGGGGGTTTTTAAAGCAGAAAAAAAAAAACCGAAGAAAAAAAAAACAATTGAACTTTTCATCAGCTGCTAATCATGATTTTTTTATTGCTTTGCTTAGCATTTTCTGGGGAATAAAACCTCAGAGGAGCCCAGTCTTTTGTGGAAAATGAAAGGGCATATAAAAAAATGAATGTACATGGATTCTAAATATTTCAGGTTGTATGACTTTGTGTTTGACCTTAGCAGAAGATGAACTAATCCTGCAATATAATAGACTTTCATAGAGATATGGAAAATGGCTGCTTTTTTATCTCAGTTGCCATGGGAACCATCAGAGAGAAGGCCTAGCTGAGATGCAATAGAAGGTTATTAAATGTGTGCTTGTGTATATTGGAAAAATACAGCTTTTTGTCATCTTGTGTCACTCATAGGTCTTTAATACGTAATGTTTAGGTTATTAATAAACTAACACAGGTCCATTTTTTACAGTGAACAACTGTGAATACAGCCATAAAAAATTAGTACAAGTTGAACATTTGCAAAACTCTCAAGCATGGACAGGGGCTGGCTGGGGTTGCTGCTTGCCCGCAATTTCCCATGCAAGTTTTTCTCTCTTTCCAGGCAGGGAAAAGATGAGCTTTGATGGGCAGGCAGAGGGGACCAGGACATTGTGGGTGTCCTGTCCCCAGTGGAGAATCTCACTGACCCCTGGGCTGGTGGTCCAGGGCAGTGCCAGTGACACAGGGGATAAGCTGTGGTGGCACAGAATAAAATGTTGCCTTGTTTGGTACCTGGGCACAGGCTCAGATGCTGCCAGAGAAAGAAGGGGTGGGTGAGAACCTAGGGGACATCTGTTCCTGGCTTTGGGTTGGGGATCTTCTGTCCTGGAGCTCGGGGCTGCACAGCCAGACTGGGAGACATTTACTGTTATATAGAAGGATTTTGAGAGGGAAAAAAACAGAAAAAGGAAAAAAAGAGGGAGGTTAAGAAAAAAGAAAGAAAGAGAAGTAGAGAAAGAGAGAAGAGAAGAAAAGAGAGGAAAAGAGAAAAAGAAAGGAAGGAAGGAAAACCTGATACCACCCTGAGCTGGAAGGGACAGACTTCACACTAACTCTAGCAGCAAAGAAAGACTTCCTTTCTGTGAAGTTTATTTTTCTCCCCCAGGATCAACAATTGCTCCCCAGATTTAGGCTGCCCCAGGTTGCCCTGTTCTGGCCATGGCTGGGATGTGGAGGGATCACCCAGCACCTACGGTAAAGGCTGGAACCTGAGGCACTGGCTGGGCTCCGTGGCCAGGGTTAGGGGGGAATAAGCTGGGGCGAGCACTGCGAGTTTTTGCTAGATTGATCCAGCTGGCTCCTGAGGTTGCTGAGGGCTGGGGCAGAACTAGGACATAGCTGAACCTGGAAGTGGCTTTCTGGGGCAGCAGAGGTGCTGCCACACAGCTGGGGCTCCTGGAGCAGCGACCGCTCGTGGGTGCGGGCGAATGCAACTGTGGGTGCTGAAGTGAGCAGGAGTGTAAAGCAGGTGCCTGCCGTACCCTGGATGATGCTCACAACTCTTCACCTTTCCCTGCAAATCCACCAGTTCCCCAGCAGAGCAACCCCGAATTTCCAAGTGCACTGCATGGCAGCACCTTGCACGGTGGGCTGCTCCCTGCAAGGTGCTGCACGGGGATGCAGCGGGATCGGGGGTGGGCAGGGGACACTCTTGTCACTCCATGGAATCCACAGCAAAGACCCGCGTGTGTTGAGAGCCTCGGGGGTGTCCCAGGCCCGGCCGGGGGCACCCCGCGTGCACAGCAGCCCCGCATCCATGCATACTAAGTAAAGCAAGGAATACATAGATTTTGCCTATCTGCCGATCAAACGCGGAGATCTGCTCTGGTAAATGATGCATTAGATGCGGTGGCTGTATTTGTTGTGTGAGTTTTGAAAGGGTTCCGATAATCTGGAAGTGAGAGATAAGGAACACCATTTATTCAGCAGCACTTTGGAACCAATTTTCAACCCTGTTCAACCCCATTCTCCAGCAGCCTCCAGGAGCCCAGGAGATAAGGATTGGGCTATTCATTATCTTCACAAGGAACAAAGATTAGCTAGCAGAGATGAAAAATTACCCCTGGATAGTAATAATAAGGAAGCGAACCTGGAGAGCTGCTGAGCCTATATTCTCCTTGCTGCTGGTGCTGCTTCTTCTCTTTTTAAATTCTCTCCCCCTTTTTTTGTTGAATCAATATTGAAAAGGTTGGTTCTTTTTTTTTTTTTTTTTTTTTTTTTTTGGGTGGGGGGGAAGGAAAAAAACCTTCAACTGTCTATCATACTTTTCAATATGCAGAATATGGTTGTTACTGTGGAAGAGAGCCGAACACAGTCCTCTCCTTCCTCCCAGACTTTCAGATGACATCTTTAGTAGGAAAGCTAAACAGAAAAAGAAAACATCCTTCTCTTCCAGCGAGCATGAGGGGAAAATCGTGACACCCTGTCCCTCCGACCACAAATGCCTCTGGTGACACGTGGAGGGGTGGCCCTGGATGTCCCGGGACAGGCCAGCCTGCGAGTAGGCACGGTGCGTGAACCTCATGTGACAGCCCTACACCTCCGCTGGTCTCAGCCCCCCGAGACCCCTGCTGGGACACCCTCGTCTGTCCCCGCTTGGGGAAAAATCTGCAGCCTTCAAACCCCACTTTTCCCGTAGTTTTTCCACCTGAGCGACAGTTTGTCGTTTTGAAGTCGTTTCGTGCAGGGCGATCCCAAGGCGCGTCTGACGACAGCGTCTCCCTCTTCCTGGGCACAAGGGAAAAAAGAGGGGATATATATATGTATATATTTTAATACCTCATTCTTTTGTATTTTCCCCTGCATAAATCTGGTGATGTATCTGCTCTCAGAGGATGAAGGGTAATACAGGAGGAGTAATTAAAACACTTACTTTGGAAATGGGCTGCGTGGGGCTGATAAGAATTATCTGCTGCATATCAAGGACCCTTTTTCCCCCCCGAACCATATCACAAAGACAGACAGAAAATGCCAGCAGAATAGGATTCCCCCCCTCCTTTCCCCTGCTCACATTTTTACCTCCATTATGATGATAATTCCCCTCCCGTGAAACTTTTCTCTTTCCCTTCCCGAACCATATTTCGTTCCCCCACCTCCCACAGGGGCCCCGCCGGACGGTCCGGCCTTTGTCTCTCCAGTAATATGGTTTTCCCGCAGCCTCGGGCGGGGGTCCTGCCTGTTTCCCCCCTCTGGAGAATCCCGCCGCGCCTCCTGAGGCGCCTCAATGCGGCCCCCGCGGCGCGACCCCAGCTCCCGTCACCCCATCCAGCCACCGGGCGCTTGGAGAGGGAAGCCCCCAGCCCCGCACATGCATGACACACGGGGAGGAAAATACCCAGCAGGTGAGAATTGCCAAGCTAGGGCTGGGGCGCGCAAACGTTTCCGAAAATATTCGTTCTGGATGAATTTCTTAGTGGTCTACGAAATACGTATTTTACCGTCTCTTTCCTAGCTACAACAACGACCCGTCGTGTAACATCTGCTTGCGCCTCTTCCAGCTTCTCCGCTGCCTCACTTACGTGCAGGTGCATAGCCCGAAAGGCTGAGTTTGGAAGGGAGAGGGGTGAGAAGAAACACGAGGTTGTACAAGAGCCAGGCTGGTAAAGGGAAAAAAAAATCCGAGACCCCCAAAGGATTTCCTTCACTGGAGAGTGGAAACAAAATTAATATGAATAGGAATAATTTATACGAATAATTGATCCTAGGAACCGGCTCCCCCCCACCCCACGTTCCTTGGGATCCGAGGAAGAAGCGAGCGGTTTGGGAGAGGCTGGGGCTGCGGCGCCCGCCGCGCCGGATCCCGGTTTCCCAGCGCCTGGGATGTGAGTGTGTGTTGTTGGTATAATATCAATTCATTTAAAATATGAAAGTCAAGTCGCGTAGACTGTGACAGCAACCGTAACAAAAGGTGCAAGCAACAGACAATGTGATGTGCTTGTACAGATATTGTAATGATGCAAATGAAGTGGAGGGGACGAGCTGCCTTATTATGTACATAAATACACAGTGGCTCGCTGTGCCATCCGTGAATGCAGGCGAGTGAGAGAGAGCAGGGGAGGGACAGAAGGGAGGGAGGCAAGGCGAGGGAGGGAGGCGGGAGGACGGGAAGGGGGGCA
>JAWMRA010000023.1:11735309-11816385 GCA_035584735.1 Pseudotriccus pelzelni | reverse complement strand
AACACCCCTCAAAACAAAAATCGCGGCCCCGTGCTGATGGCAGGAGGGCAGTAAGTACAATATCCATATTAATTAATAAGGGTGTAGCGAGGCACTCGGTTTTGCTGCCGGCCGGGAGCTGGAGCCGGCGGGGCCCGGTTGATCCCAGCTGATCCCGGCTGATCGCTGCCCCGCTGCATCGGGCGGGACCCCCCGGGCATGGCCGGCCCCGGTAGCCTCCGGCTAAAACTAGGCGCCGAGGGGACCTACCTGCAACCGCACGAGTTTATTTTATACTCACCTTTCTTTCAAAACATAAAAAAAATCCGGTTTGGGGCGATATTTTGGGTGATTTTGGTGCTTGTAGAAAAAAAAAAATCGCTTTGGAGGGAGGAAGCCGGATTTTCAGAAACCTCGATTGATTTTCTCTCTGCCTTTTAACTTTCCCTTTTTTTAAAAATAATTTCTCTTTAAAAATTTATTTTTCCTTTGTTCCCTTTCCTCACGGGCGCCACCGGCCCAACGCTCCTGGGCACGCTCCACAGCGCGGGGGGCACTTGCCTTCCCGAACCCCGGCCCCTCTCCCACCAAGCCCGGCCCAGCGCCTGTTCCCGGCCTGCCCGGGCCAACCAGCCCGTCCCGGGAGAAGCTGGTTCCACCGCCCCTTCCGCGCCCGGCAGCCGCCGGAGGAGCTGCCGCCCGGCCCCACCACTTGCGACCACCCCCCGGCTGCAGGAGGGGGCGAGGGGCGCCGCGGCCCCGGCGCCAGCGCGCAGCCCCGAGGTCAGGGAGCAGGGACGAGCGAGACAACCCGGGCTTTGGGTGCAGGAGGCGTCAGAGGAAAGGATTCGGGGAGGGGTGAACATAATCTGCTCTCCTTGCCCCAGCCTTCGGCTCCCTTAGTCCGGCCCCCGCTCCCCCGCCCCGCCGGGCTCCGCTGTGGGTCCCCCTGGGGGGGCTACCAAGGCTGCCTCTCCCTGGGGAGAGGTTCTGTGGGGACAGCGGGTGGTGGTGGAAGAATTGTTTGTGGAAGAATAGTTTGAGAGAGCGCCCCGTGTTGCTCCGGCCAGACGTGCTCTGCAGCGAGGAAAGGGAGTTTTATTATTATTACCGTCATCATTATTATTATTATTGTTATTATTTAAAAAAAAAAAAAAGTTCATTTCCTGGCGAATTTGGCAGTGACGGGTGACGTCAGAGCCCCGGCGTCGTAGTGACTGGGGCGGTCGGGCCGGGGGAGGCCGGCTCCGGCTCCCAGCCCCCAGCGCTGCCCGCCGCGGGGGCGGCCTCGGGGCCAGCAGCAGCATCCCCGGGGCCGCCCCGCTCCCCCTGCCCGCAATATCCCTGTGGGGCCCGGCGCAGTCCCCATCGGCTCCCGCGCCCCCTGCCCCGGCTGCGCCGTCGGGCTGGAGCCGCGGATGCTGCCCTGCGAGCGGAGGGGCTGCTCTCCGCAGCCCCTGGACCCTTCCCTAAGACGGGGCAGTGTCCTTACCCCGCGTCCAGCTCGGAAGGTTGAGGTAGTGCCACCAGCGCTTCCCTTTTCCCCCGAAAGCAGCGGTTGAGGAACAGGAGAGGAGCGCCTGGGAAACGGTACCTGCGGCAGCGCCTGGCCGCGCTTCGGGGAGTTGGTTGTGACTTTACTGTTATTAATATTTGCCGCCCCAAAAGCGGACGGATTTTCCCGCACCTTTAGGAGCGGCGGAGTCCGACCTGCGCCCCGGCTGCTGCCGTTGAGCTGCACCGCAAACTCCCCAAAAAACGCCTGTTGATTGGGGATGCGCCTCTGCTCCCCGGCCCAAAGCATCTAAGTAATTCCAAATATTAAAACTGTGATGTTTATTTCGTTATTTATGTGGGCGCTTTTTAATAAAAAAGTGGGAGAATGGAAAAACAAGCGTGTTTGCGGCGCCACAGCCCCACTGGGAAGGCTGTAGGCGGTCCCAGCGCCCTTCTGCCCTGACCCGGCTTGGCTCCCCGGGCCCACAGTGGCCAGTAAACTCCATCCTGGGTCCGTCCCGAACGCTGCGGGCCGGGGAGCAGATAGGGTACGTCCCTGCCCCGCAGCCGGCCCGGTGCGGCCCCACTGGCCAGGCCCTGCTTATCCTGCCGGTCCCAGGGGCTGTAGCAGAGCCTCGCAATTATTTGTTTTTAATTATTTTATTCCCCGATCCAGACAGTTATTTTAAACTAACGTTATGGGAACGACCACGCTGGGGTTTGTCCCGCTCCCGGCTGCGCCTTGCTCTGCCTAATTTAAAGAATTTTAGTGCATTTATCTCCCCCGTGCCGATTTCCAACCCCGGGCATCCCGGCGGCGGCGCTGGGAGCCGCGGCTCGGCAGCACCCAGCGCAGCCGGCCCCATCGCCGAGCTTTTCCCGCACTCCGCCGTCCCTCGCCCGCCCCGGCCCCCCCTCGCCCCTTCCGCATCCCCGCACACCCCGGCGGGACCCCCTTATTTTGCCGTCCCCGCCCCGCAGGGGCGTGCAGCGCCCGGGCGGGGAAAGCCCCCAACGGCGGTGCCGGGCGAGGATGCTGCGAGCGGGGGAAGGGGGGCGAAGGAGGGGGTCTGCTGCGTCCCCCCCACCCTCTCCCCCCTCCGGGCCGGCTCCGTTTGGGGCCGGGGGTGCGGTTGGGGGCGGTGTGGGGCGGCGGGATTGGCTGGCCCGGCCGCCGGCCCTGCGCGCCCCGGCCCGTCTGCGGCGCCGCGGCCAGCTGGCGCCAGCGCTCATATAGGATGCGCGGGGATGGGACCGAGCCGGCCAGAGCAGCGTCTTTGCCATCTGAGTAACACCCTCCATCCAGCCTCCTCTCCTCCTCCCGCGCTCCGTCTGCTTTTCCCCCCTCCTCTCCGTCTTCGCTTTTTTTATTCACCCTCCGTTCTCCCCCTCTTCCCGGCACTCGCATCCTCCACGCCGGCATCCATCGCCACCCAGCTTCCCGCGCCGGGTAAGTGTGGGGCAAGGGAGGAGGGCTGGGGGGGTCGCCGCGCCGCTGCCAGGGCGCACTCGCTGCTTTCTCTAAACACCCTTCTCCCCGCTCTTCTCCTTCTCTCTCCCCTCCACATTTCTCCCCCTCCTTTTCCTTTTGTGTCAGTCGGAGTTCTTGCTAGAACTATGCTGTATTAGTTCTGCCGTTTTTCCTTTTTCACCCCGCTTTTGAAGCCAGCTGGAAAAACTCCTGTTGACGTTTGTAGCGAGAGCGGGCGGGGAGGGGGGGAAGAAAGCTTTTTCCTCTTTTTCCTTTTTTTTTTTTTTTGTTTGTTTTGGTTTGGGGTGGGTTTTTTGTTGTTTTTGGTAAAGAGTTTGAAATGGGAGCTCTGTTTATTTTGTGGGGCAACGAGCAGGGAGAGCGCAAGGCAAAGACTTTTGGGGAGAGGATATTTTTGGAAGGGGGGAGGGGCTCTGCTTCCCCCTCCCCATCCATGTACCGCTGGGAAAAGAACCCTGCCGGGAGTCGGTCGGCAGGCAACGCACCCCGGGCTGCCGAGCCGCTAAACCCTCCCGTCTCTCCATACAGGTGCTGCCCCGGCGCTTCCCGACCTGCCTACGCTACTCGCCTGTTGACAGAGGGACACGCTGACTTCGGGGGTCCTCCCCCCATCCCCTCAGAGGGTGCGCTCCAGTCACCCGGCGGTTCTCTTTCTAAGAAAAGCTACCCCGTCTCCTAAAACCAACCAGCAGAGCCAAAAGCCACCCCACGAGCAGTACCACCACCCCCACCGAGCGCCACTCGCTCCTGGCCCGAGGGTGGGCGGGAGGGGAGGCCCGAGGCCATGGAGGTGGCCACGGACCAGCCTCGCTGGATGGCCCACCACGCCGTGCTCAATGGGCAGCATCCCGAGAGCCACCACCCCGGACTGGCTCACAACTATATGGAACCAGCGCAGCTCCTACCTCCGGATGAAGTCGACGTCTTCTTCAACCACCTGGACTCACAGGGCAACCCTTACTACGCCAATTCCGCCCATGCCCGGGCCAGGGTCTCCTACAGCCAGGCACACGGTAAATCAGCACCCCTGGCCCCTTCCCCGCCTCCTCCTCCAGGGCTCCGGGCCCCTCCTTACGGGCCGCGGTCGTCCTGTGCAGGGGCAAGAAGTTTCACTCGGGGCGACTTCGGTGTGTCGGATCCAGGGAAAAGGAGACCTAAAACAGGATAGAAAGGGAGGCACGGGTGGATTTTAACCCTAGGGATAACCAAGGACTAGCGGAGGGGAGGGAAAGAAAAGGGGGAGTGAGAGAGGAAGGGGAAATAGTGTGCACACAGGCTAAAACTTCTCAGACACGGCTACTTCCCGGATGCAAAATACAAACCGATTCAAACCGGCGATGGATTTCATTTGGGGGTGTTTTTAGGAGCCGAAGACAGTGCTTTATGACAGCTCAGAAGATAAAGCGAAAGGGGTTTGCTGCCTATTCCCAGGGGTGGGGTGGGTGGGAGGAAGGGGGGTGCTTGGGTCCCCTCCTGCTCCCATTGCTCCTTCTCGCCAGGCTCTCTGATCTCTCCCTCGGCTGAGACAGGGTGAAGGGGCTGCTGCGTCAGCCTGGATGCCCTTCCCCGGGTTGGGAAGTCTCTCCCGTGGCCGGCTGTCCTTCGGCTGCCCGCAGACTGAGGAGCTGCCCAGCCACGGGGAGCTGGGGAACTTCTCAGAGCCCCTCCGGGCTGAGCCGCCCCATGCTGATCCCAATCGCTCTTGTGTTTCTACAGCCCGCCTGACCGGGAGTCAAATGTGCCGGCCTCATCTTATCCACAGCCCCGGGATCCCTTGGCTGGACAGCAGCAAGGCGGCACTGTCTGCCCATCACCACAACCCCTGGACCGTCAGCCCCTTCACCAAGACACCCTTGCACCCCTCGGCAGCCGGAGCGCCTGGGGCCATCTCTGTGTACCCGGGCAGCAGCACCTCCAGCACCGCCTCCGTGTCTTCACTTACCCCGGCCTCACACTCCGGCTCCCACCTCTTCGGCTTCCCCCCGACCCCACCCAAGGAAGTGTCCCCGGACCCCAACTCCACCAGTGCCGCCTCCCCTTCTTCCTCTGCCGGGGCTCGGCAGGAGGACAAAGACAGCATCAAGTACCAAGTGTCGCTGTCGGAGGGGATGAAGATGGAGAGCGCCAGCCCGCTCAGAAGCAGCCTCACCAGCATGGGAGCCCAGCCCTCCACCCACCACCCCATCCCCACCTACCCCTCCTATGTGCCGGCAGCCCACGACTACAGCAGCAGCCTCTTCCACCCGGGCAGCTTCCTGGGGGGCCCCGCGTCCAGCTTCACCCCCAAGCCGCGGAGTAAGGCCAGGTCTTGTTCGGGTAAGTGTCGCAGCTCGTGGCCTCCCTGCCGTGCACCGGCCGCGTCCCGGGTTCGGATGGTGGGTGTCTGCGCTGGCTCTTGGGGTGAGGGTGCAGGCTGCTGCGAGGCTGGGTGCTTGTGTCGGCCCTCTTCGGGATGGAGGGGAGGGTGACTGCTTGGTCCCGCTCTTCTGTGTTTTTAAACTAGGAGATGGAGCTTGGACCAGGCTCCTGTGGGTGCCAGTGCACCCGGGCACCGGCCACAGGGTGCTCGAAGGGGCCGCTGGGCAAGGGACTGGGGCAGTCCTAGCCAGCAGAGCGTGTTGTACAAAGAGGGATTTAGATGGGAAAAAAAAAAAGTTTTCCTCGGAGACAGGCAGGCCTCAGCCTCCCGAAGTGCTCAGGCCTGACACTGCTGCCCCAAATCAGGCAAACCCCTGCAGATGACATGCAGGGACTTCCCGGTGATAGGTATTTTTCCCTCCATAATTTCCATATTTCTTCATTAACGCCACCCAAGACCCCAGCGCAGGATGAAAGCGAAACTTTCCTGGCCAGTCCCCTTCAGATCGAGAGGGCCTTCTTCGCTTCACATTTTACAAGAACAAAAGTTCAAATACAGTTTACATACCAGTGCAAAAGACTAAGGTGTCCAGTCATTGCTAACTTACTCCAGCCTAACTTTAACTAGAAAATACTCTTTTTTCCCCTGCTCCTGAACTAGACATATCTTTGCTTCCAAACAACTACCTGCAAACCTTTCCCGTATTCACAACCGCTCCTTGCACTTCTTCCTAAAAGTGCAGTCCTAAATCAGCAAATTAGGGGATGGACCAAGTTTTGATCCCACTTTGAAATCACGGTAGTTATACAACTAGACAGATGAATTAAGACAATTTGTGTAATTCTTCTGATCTTCCTTGTTTAACATCCTCGCCAATGGAAGGAGATTAACTAAAACATTTTGCGACTGAATTTAAACTGCCCTTTAAAAATACGTAGCTCTATAGATGTTTGTGTACGTATTCTATTGCACATATTTGCTTATGAGTACGCTACATGTTTTTATTTAAGTAGATGATAATTTAGAAATGTGATCTCTTACAAGTTTTGCAACAAAAATACCAGCTATTTTACAAGCTCATCAGCTCTGTTTCAAATGGCTCCTTTGAGGGGGAAAAAGACACTGTTTCTTTGCCACTCTTTCAAGGCAGTTGCTGCTGTGTGTACATATTTTTTTGCAAGTGCAGAGAGAAGAAAGTAAAGGCAACTGTCAGCCTGAACGTCCTGAGTTTGGAAACTGATTCAAGATCCAGGTCTCTGAAGATAGACGGATTTTGAGTAGCTTTTTTATTTTTGTCCTGTAGCTGCCAATGATTTTTAGATGGGGGAAGCAAGGAGCTTTTTTTGTTTTGTTCTACAGTTGCCTTTTTTTTTCCCCTTCTGTAAGGGAGCTCCCAGGGCAAGGAACTGGGGAAAGTTCGTGACCACTCAGTGTTTTTGTAGGAAAACTAAGACTCACGACACAACGACTCCTGCAGCTTCCTGCCCTAGAAGGGACAAAAGCTACAAATGCAGCGCCGCAGAGCTCCCCTCATTTTTCACTCTAGACTGTGTTGTTTAAAAGCTACCCACTCCCTAGATTAAAGGAGACACAAGCTCTGCTGAACTCAACGTGGCCTGCTTCAGTTATTAGCAAAAAGAATTTCCTCTCCAGTTAAATACTGTAGGATTTGCATAAACTATATTAAGAGAGATTTCTATATTAAGCAGACCTGCCCTCAAACCATCCGAGGCAGATGAACTTTTAGCAGAGAGCTTTCGCAGGCAGAAACAGATATCTAGAAGTTGTATGTTGGGTTTTATTTAAAACAGCCATTCTACAATGCTGTGTTTAGCAAGTTGTGCTACTAAAACTAATAATGAGGCAGTAATAAGGTAAACTGCTCCCTACCAAATCCAAACTGGATTGTTGAAAAGTCACAGAAACAGAAAAGCACTCAAAGTCCGTTTTCTACAGTAATTTCCAGAGTGCTTGTTGAAACTGAACTTTCCCAAAGATCAGCATTAACAGTGTTTTTCTGCTTTTAGAACAAAAATAATAACCGAGCCTCTGGCATTCTGTATCCATTCCCAGTCTGCTCGGCTCTACTTTCTCATCCTGCAGCATTTGCAACAAAAAAGAAAGCACAGAATGGGAGGTCTTTTCGCTTAGATTTAATTACAGAAAACCTCTTCCTTTGACTCTCAGTTTAACATGTGGTGTGTTTGCAGGTGTGTATGTGTTTGTGTACGTGTGTATTTGTGGCAGGATCTAACCACCGGAGTGCAATAGATACAGGAGGGGAGCGGTGCCCAGTGAGAACTAAGGGAGTTCTCGTTACTGAAACGATAACTTCCATCTGACACAATAAGAGTGTCACTCTTTCTCACCTTGCAGAGAGCGCTGCCCATTTCTGATCATGACATAAAATACTCACCAGAGTCTGGGAGTTCTCGAAACACCGAGCTCCTTGCTGCATGTGCTGTAGATGTCACTGGTGTCTGAATGTGCTTGAATTAACACACTGTTTTGACTTCTGAAAAATGCCTAAAGGACAATGCAAAAAGCTTTTGTGAATTTGTTTTTAAAGAAAGAAATCCGGTTTCTTCGTGTTTCCATTTAGAAGGCAGAGAGTGTGTGAACTGCGGAGCAACTGCTACCCCTCTCTGGAGAAGAGACGGCACCGGGCATTACCTGTGTAACGCCTGCGGGCTCTACCACAAAATGAACGGTCAAAACCGACCTCTCATTAAACCTAAGCGGAGGCTGGTAGGTGTCTCTATTTCTCCCGGGTTTGGGGATAAATAAGGCAAAGGGAGACCACACACAGGCACAAGTCAAACGTGTCTCATCTCTGCTCAGCCCCTGCGTGGAGCCGAGCTGTACTGTACACGGGGGTCAGTCACGGCGAGGTCACTGCCGTGCCTCGGGGCAGATCTCCCCCCTCCACCCCCATCCCGGCTCAGACCACCGCGCCTCTGTCCCGAGCCTCCCCGCCGCTCACAATGCACGCGGGATATCGTGTATCCGTCTCCCCGTTTATCCTCGGATGACAGCTTTTAATTTAATTCCTCATTTATTTGGCCTCTTGGGACGTTTTGGGCACATACTGGGAGCGAAAGGGTTATGAGCGTGAATGTCCTCCACCGTGTACTAAAAAAAAAAAAAAGTTCCAGCTCCAAAAAAGCAAAACAAATCAGATGAGTCAAAGCTACTGCTCCTTACTTAATAATTATTTGTATAAAAGCCATGAAGTAATTTTCACTCTTATATTCCCTGGCAATATTAATATTGGTTCCCTCCCCAGACAATCCCCTACTGTTAAAAAAGAAATTCCTATTATTTTTCCATGGAGTCACCTATACTTTGTATTTTCATTTGAGTGATTAAAAAAAAAAAAAGTCCTTTCTAAGCTCCTGGTAGTAGTTTCCTATCCGGATATCTGTACGTTAAAGATAAGGAAACTTTGTGTATCTGTTTCCTGACTCTAAAAGCTTTTGAGAGTTTCTATAGGCAAGCCTTGCCAGTCATGCTTGCTGTTTTGAAATTTCTAATACACTCTATTCCACAAATAATGCGTAAAATGCTAAGAATAATAAATATATTTTTTGGAGCTTTGTGATTTATGGTGCCTAAGTCTCTTAGCTATTCGTGGGCACGTTTCAATGAGGTTTGGAGAGCAGAGAATTGGCATTACTGCTCTAACACTGGGATAGGATACAGAAGATTTCTGTCGTGAGTCAGAATTTCAACTATGCAAGCTTCTTAATGACTTGCCTTCTAAAGTGACTGACATATAGAAAAATGTTAAGACAACAGTGTAACATTATCGTCTCTCAGGCTCAAGTGCTTTCCAGACTGAATGGGACAGGCCATAGAGTTAAGCAGCATAGTTGAGTATCAGTAAGCCATCTCAAATATGCAAACATAGGTCTCCACCTTCCAGTGTGTTAGGAGACTGTTATACTTAGCTCACTGTGCAGGGTTTGGGGGGCACTAAAGAGGTTTTGTTCTAGTGTAGTTGTTTTAATGTTTTGTTTTGTTTTAATTGATTTACAGCTTTGTTTATTGCTCCTTTTTCCACTGTAGTTTGCTTGTTTGCGGGGGGAGAGGAGATGGCCATCTTTGGCAATTTGTTCATCTGCCATGCAATAGCAAAGTCATCATATTAATAATGTCAGCGTTTGGATGTCTGGCATTAATTGTGTTTGGGTTGCATGAGTGCATTTGCAGTAGGGGGTACCCCCTCTTTCTGCCTTTGGCCTGTTCTCACGGGCGAGTAAGGGACTGAAATATACGAGTCTCTGAGGGCCTGAGTCTTGCCTAAAGCTGCTAAACTGTCCATCAGCTTTGGGAAAGTTGCAGAGGGCCATGGCGTAAATCAGGAGCAAGTGAGAACAGAACCCTGGGCTCCTCTTTGGCGAGAGGGTCAGGCTGTGCTTCCAGCGGCGCCAGCTCCCCACCGGGGCTGGCAGGCAGGGAAGCGCACAGAGTTCTCTGGAAAACCCACTGCCCCGGGACTCGGCTCTGTGCTCGTGGAGATGCCCTGTGCTATCCTGAGCTTTGCTGCTGTTTCACCCCACGGCTCTGTGGCTAATTGCAGAAATATCCAGGGAGCAAGGTCCCCACGCTTGTGGAAGTAAACTCTTAATTTATGAAAATATTGAGTCCTCAGCATTAATTCCGTAGCACAAAATGGACTGTATTCTGACCATTTACAGAGGCAGGGTTGAAGCTAATACAAAATTATTTCCCAAAATATGGGATGCAGTTGGTCTGTCCATAACACTTTATATATCACCATCCATGCACAAAGAATGCATTATTGTGGGGACTGCTAGACAAGGGCCCATCCAGGAATCACTGGCTGCCTGCTGTTCTACTTTTCCTGTTCTTGTTTTGGGACGTTCAGGGAATGTTTGGGCATTTTTCTTTCCCCTCACCTTGGTTTTGGCAGAACAATAGCTTTAGGAAAGGGTGCTGGATTTTTGGTTGTTTTATTTTCTTTTAAGACAGTTGTTTGAGGGCTTGTCAGTCAAGCAACTGAGTAGGGACAGAGGCTGCAGACGGGTCAGCGGAATCATTGCTGCAAGGCATGAAATTTGGTTTGCTAAATATTTAAAGAAAGTTGGAGCCGGTTTTGTTTTCTCCCTTTCACTTGTAAATGCAAACTGAATTTTCAGTGATGGCTCTGATAAATACTGCACCCAGCTAAGTAATGTGGTCGGTTTTCTTTTGTGTCCACCTTTCAAGGGCCAGAGTAGGGGTAAAAATCACATTCTTTAAGATCATTCCCTGTTTTCAAACCCAGTCCCAACATTGGCACAAACCAAGTCGGTCATTAAAGAAAAAGAAAAAAGGCAAATGCATTTCCATGATGCATTCTAGAATCCTGCAAAGGGAAAATCCGAAAAAAATCAGATTGTTTTTTCTCTAAAATTTTTGTGTGCGGAATTAGAGATTCATTGTTTCTCTCCTTACTTCCTCTGCGCACACAGTGCCACTGGGCTTAAAACTGCAGCATGCATAGGTGAATATTTAAATTTAAACAAAAACCTAACGGCTATAAAATAAAAAACCGATGGCTTTGCTCCAGCCCCGATGCTCTGTCAAATCTTAGTAACTAGTTCTTCCCAACCTAAATACTGAGTCCAGTTTGACCTTTCTCATGATCTCCCTCCTCCTGCTGATACATTTTAATTTTCTTTTTCTTTTGGTTAGTCAGCGGCCAGGAGAGCAGGGACTTGTTGTGCCAACTGCCAGACAACCACCACGACCTTATGGCGACGTAATGCAAACGGGGACCCGGTTTGTAATGCCTGCGGACTCTACTATAAATTGCACAATGTGAGTATTTACTCATCTCATGTGTCGCTGCTTGCCTGGCTGGGATTGATGTCTTAACTGCATGGTGTACACTAGGCTTTTATTGGTTTCAGGGGTTTGGTTGTTGTTTTATTCCTTCCCCGTCTCTAAGGTTCCCTTGGGAAGTGACAGCCGTTCTTTGTCAGCATAGTGATGCTAAGTTCAGTGACATTACAATGTATTAGCTTGGCTTCTAACGCTTGGGCAAACCAGGCAAAATAGAGCTGCCACACTTGGTTTTAACTATGTTTTGTGTGCCACTCCCCTCCAGAAAGAGAGGCCATTTGGAACGGGCTCTGTGCAAAAATTAATCCTGATGGGCTATCTGCATTCTGGCTTTGTAAAAATAATTATATCTAAGGCTTTGTTGTGTTATTTATTTTTTTTAAAGCAATGATTCCTAAGCAGGAATTGCTTGACATGTTGGAACGTTATTTAAACTGTAAGTAACAGAGGTTACTGGTACAAGATTGCTCATGTCTTAGGACTGAATTTGGGTCAGCATGTGCCTCCTAGTTTGATCTTCTATTAGGAAATGTATGAGGACTGAGGGTAAGCCTACGGGAAAGAGAGTCATCAGCTGCCAAATTCAGTTCAATTTGTTTTTCATGTCTAGGGGTTTTTTTGTGTGTGTGGTTTTATTAAACAAATCAATATAAACAAGTTCTGCAGAGAGAAACACCATTTTTTTTGGCCAGAAAAAGGTCTCCATCCAGGAAAAACACATGGGGGCTGTCCAAATATTTTCATTTTTGCACAATAAGGTCATTTTGTCTGCATGAGCCTGATTTTCTCATTTTTTGCAGGTGAACAGGCCTCTGACCATGAAAAAGGAAGGAATTCAGACCAGGAATAGGAAAATGTCCAACAAATCAAAGAAAAGCAAGAAAGGCTCTGAGTGTTTTGAGGAACTGTCCAAGTGCATGCAGGAGAAGTCATCTCCCTTCAGCGCTGCTGCCCTTGCCAGTCACATGGCACCCATGGGGCATTTGCCCCCTTTCAGCCACTCTGGACACATCCTACCAACACCTACCCCCATCCACCCATCCTCCAGCATCTCATTCGGACACCCACACCCATCCAGCATGGTGACAGCCATGGGATAAAGCCTGATGACCAAGAGACCCAACCAGAGATTGAGAACATGGGGCTTTGCCTAAGATGACACCAAGTAAGAAAATGTTCTGCCAAGAGGAGAATGCAGGGATGGAAAAAGGGCATCTTTGCTCCCATGTGGTTTTAACTCTTAACGCTGGACTAAAACCTTGCAAATGATGGGTCTTCTGCAGAAATGTGTAGTGGTGCCTGTAATGCACTTTGCCCCCTCAGGTATAAGAAAACAGAACTCACCTGTTCGATACTTAATGGTCCAGCAGGAAGCAAAAGGTGGCAGAAGCTGAAGGAAAAAGCTTGGAACTGGCATTCCTCTTTGTTATTACTGTGAATATTGTAAAGAGATGTAAGCAGCCTCCCAGGATGGAATTGGCTCACTGGAAGCCAGACATGCTGGATTTCTATCGTGGACTCTGTTTGGGATGGGGAAAAAAACAAGAAAAAGGAAAAAAAAAAAAAGGACATCTTTATAAAAACGTAATTTTTAAAATCAGACACAAAGTCATATTTATTTTGTTTTCCACAAAAAGCCTCAACCCCTCTGATTGCATGGTTTTGTGCTGTCATTTGCAATGGCTACTCTGTAAGAAAATCTGCCCTTAGAACAAGGAGGAGAGGGGAAACATACTCGACAGCCCTCTTGGATTAGCTGCATCTATATTCCGTACCAAAATTACTAGTAAGGGGGAAAAGATTTCAAGAGGGAGGAACAAAACAAATGTATCCATAATACAGTATTTTAATGCGCCCAAGATGGTGATTATTTTGACACAATTTCTTCATTCTTCTCCCTAACATGAAAGATTTCTTTGAAAAAACAGCCCCTCTCCCAGCTACCCTGTTGCTCCTCAAAACAGACACCTAGATCAGACAAACTGTTGGGGGGAGAAAACTCTCGGGAAGGCAAACCTGCACTAGCAAGGGGTGAGATACAGGCGTTTACGAAACCGCGGTGCAGCTAACTTCTAGCGCGGCCGAAACCATCACAGGGCATAAAAGACATCCAACTCACAGACTTTTTTAAGAGGTTGAAGCATTTTTGTTCTGTTGTGTTGGGCAGCTGTCGCTTAAAAATGCAGATTAGCTGCTTGGGTAAACTTCGGGCAGGTCCGCACGCAGCCGGCCAGCACGTGTGCTGTCTCAGGCATCCAGGCCCCGGTGGACTTCACAGGGAGGAAGGGCAGAAATGGGGTTGAGATCACTGGAGAGGGGAGAAAGAGAGACAATCAGTTTGAGCTTCACACATCCGTCAAATCCCAGACACAGCGACAGCTGATGAGACGAGGGAAAGCATCGTTCTGTAAGGGGAACGTCTGTTTTCCGTAGTGGATTTTATATGAAAAAAAAAAAAGGAAAAAAAAAAAGGAAATTTAAATCTCCCATTGTTAAACCATATTGTACGTAAATGACCGAAAACAAAGCTATTGCCAATGTGAAGTGTATTCTATTGATTGTTATGATCTGATGCCTCTCATGAACACAAGCTCCAGTATAACATACAGTGTACATATTTAGCTATACTTCTGATGAAAATGCCCCAGTGAACGGAGGGGTTTGATAATGTAAACCACGTAAGCTTAACTCTGTGACAAGCTTTTTATTTTATTTTTTAAAAATTTTAACTATTTTGTTGTTGGGTTTTTCTTTTTTTTTTTTTTTTGAATCAAGCCAAATTGTATCTTTACTGCAAAAGTCCTGCTTTAAAGAAAAAAAAACTGAACAAAACAAAAATGGATCTACGTTAATTTTTTTCTAAACATGTAATTCTAGTATTTTATAACTAAGAACCAAGCAGCCATGAAAATCCTGCTTTCCTCCTCTTTTTTTTTTTTTTTTGGTCTGCGTAGGCATATAGGTGCACTTTGTAAAGAAGTGGAAATAAATGGGAAACTAAATTGGTTGGGAGAAATCATAAGAATTTATAATCTATTGAGGTAAAGAATTAGGTCCTTTTTACTTTTTACCTTTTACAATGGTACAGTTGTACATTATTTGTACCCAACTCAGTTCTGTCGGATTTGAGTGGAGGGGAAGGGATGTGGGTGGAAGACAGGGATTACTGATACAGTTGACAAAGTGCAATATATTGTCAGTCACTGCAGCATAGACAACGGCAGTCAAGATTTAAATTATTTTGTACTTGTATCAGCATAAAAAAAAATTCTTCAGTATTTTCTGGTTTTATTTTTAATTTTTATTTTGCTTATTTTTGGATTAGTGAACTAAGTTATTGTTAATTATGTACAACATGTTTATATATTGTCTGTAAAAAGTGTATGCTTTCCTCATATTCCTTCAAGGTGAATATTGCTAAGAATAATAAAATACCTTTTTTTGTGAAACTACCTGTGCCCAGCTTCATGTCATAAAAGCTGCTTTTAATAGAGAGAGAGGAAAAATTATCGTCATCATTATTGCCAGTAGAATTATTAGTTTAAACTTTAGGCAGAGCACTCCATGATATTTTGAAAATCTACCAGGGTAGGACAAAAAAAAAAAAGTGTTTGATGAGTGATTTAGTATTAAAATCACAGGTACAAAAGCTCGTTCTCTGGTGTTGTTTTGGGGTGACGAGGTCACACAGTTAAGTGTGCCAAAGTTTTTAAACCAGTTTAAAATCTGAGGCAGCAGCCATATTGCTGATGAGGAACTGTGGTTTCTCTGAGATTTTTTGGAGATTTTTTAACTTTTTGGAGAAAATACTCTTGAATTTAAAACACATTTTAAAAGCACCATAAACCCAGAAAAGCAGCCAGCTGCTTCATGGGTTTCAAGGCAGGACCTGTATTAGACTAGGCAAAGTTCTCCGAGGGAACTGTCGACCTGGAAACCTGTTTCCCTCCATTTGGCACCATTGGTGGTGTGAAGGGAGCACGGGGGGATGGCCAGCTGGGAACTGCTCGGGGCTGTCCTGGGGACAAGGGGTGCAGCCGTGGGTGCAGGGGGAGTGCACGTGGGCTGGCACGTGAGGATGGAGAGGAGTGCTTACCGGGCAGATCTCCCGTTGCCAAAACTTTGCGGCTGCTTTCATCGCACACTCGAGCCTGACCAGGAAACTTCTTGGGACCTTGCGAAGTGAAGTGAAGCCTTGCAAAGGCCCCCCCTCCATGTGGAGGGATGGGCACTGCTCCTGCTGAAACAGTGTTTTTCAAGAAAACTGCTAATGAACTTTGGGTTTTTTCCTTTGACCCCCTGGGAGATGTGTCTCACTTCTGTGGAAATCAACCTGGGGATAACTTTACTCAGTAAGGAAAAAAATAACCCGAGTTCCCTTTTCAGCAGTGTGCAAATTCAGTTCTGTGGGTAAATTCCAGCCCTTTCTATCAGTGCTTCTCTTTCCCCGTGCAGCCTCCTGCCCAGCCCTGGTTGCAAGCCCTGCTCACGAATAACGTGGAGCCACAGCAGCTCTGGATGTGCTGAAGGAAGAACATGCAACTGGGACGAGGCCTTCTCGCATCATTTCAGACGAGTTAATCATCTCTCTAACTTGTTTAGCAAGGCTTAGTGCAAACACCCATTAAAAAAAAAAAGAAAGAAAAAAAAGGCAGTTTATAGCATACCGTGCAAGCTTCATTTAAAAAGAAACATGTTCTTTTTCAGACAGGTTTAAAATCGGGTTATAACTAAACTCAGGCTCTCTCCCTCCATCTTTGAATAGCTGAGGTGGGAGAACTAACATCTCTTTAAAATAATTTAGACTAATCGAGCTATTTTCTTTGGTTGCACATTACACACCCGTTCGGGTTGCGAGGAGGGCTTACCTCAGGGTTGCCTCTCTGCAGGCATTTTGCGGGGTCGGTCCAATCTGCTCACAGAATTGGGGACATAATCCATTGGGTTGTCTGTCAGGAGGGGTGGCGCCTCCCCCAATGCCCAGAGGAGCGTCTCTCAGAGCGGGAGCTTCAGCAGTTCCTGCAACACAGATAATAAATAATCCCATGTTTGTCAGGTGGCACTAATCTGTGAAAGATCAAACCATCTCTCTGCAATGTGTGTATCGTGTTTGTCTCCAGACATTTTGCATAGCAGAAGAAAAACAAACAGCAGGGAATGGAAATGGAGCAAGTGTGTAAAGTTCAACGTAAAGTGTAAGCACAGAGCAGATATCGAGGCAACAAATTGGGATTTACGGTCCTTTCACTACCACTAAACACTGGGGGACAGGCTTTTTGTGAGGGGGGAACCCTGACATTACTTGCCTTTGCTTCCCGTTGTTGGGATTATTGTTTTAAGCCGTGCTTAATTGTCATGTCTCCACGGCCACATCAAAAGCCAAGAAGATTAGGTTACAGGGAGTGTTTGATGTCAAAATACAAAATAAATAAAAGGAAAGCTGAAAAGGTGCTGTATTTTCCATGATGTCTAGTGAGGCTTTTGCCTCAAAAATCCCCTTTTTATTATTATTATTTTGCAAAGGTTGCACTTTTAGTGACAAGATTTCATTTACTTTCAAACAACTCCACTACTTTCCTGCAGCAGCTCGAAAGGGTTAATATCCCCTCTTTGATGGCAAACATGGTATAATTAACGCAAACTTCTTAAGTATCCTGGTGACCTGTAGATGGCCACATGAGAATTTTGTTATTTACTGACTTGCCAAACGTTTATTGCTTATAGCAGGACAAGTGGGAAGCAGGCATTAATTTCGATTCTGTTATCTGTGATTGCGTGTAAAGTTCATAGCAGAGAGTGCCTATATGTCAACTGCAATTAAACACTTTCCTATTTTTTTACCATTAATTTCACATTGGTGGGAGGGGTTGGACCGGCAGATTTGCAAACTGAAATCCTGCCCATCCGCAGAGCAGGCGTGACACAGCCAGACACAGGACAACTTCCCCTTACCTGCAGGCTGCAAAAGAAAACAGTCTGGCGCCATGGAGCATTTGATCCTTGGCTTCTCCGCAGAGACAGTCAAATCAGTACCAACTGTGGCAGGGCATAGAGGGAGATCTTGTGGTGTGACATCTCCCCTCGGAAATTAGCCTGAAAAACAACCAAAAATGAAGCCAAAAGTGGCTATCAGGTGAGTACGTTTATTTATCGCCAACCTGGACTGGATTAGAATGCATGACCTAGAAGTAAAATGCTTTGTTTAGCCCAACTCCCTGGGCCATCTGGTCCTTGCAAGTAAACATTTCTAAGTGAGATTAAGTGACTGTTCTTTAAGCGTGGTGATATGAGTGCAAACCAGGCTGCTCTGGATCTAACAGATCAAACCTCAGCATCAGGGCAGCTGACTGGTGCCGATTCAGAGACAACATTTGCTTGAACAGCTTTGGGTGCAGTTCCCCATAGTGCCAGCTTTGCAGTCAATCCCGACTCAATCTGATGTGTCCCTGTCAGACCCAGAGTTCGTCCTAAACCCAGGGTTCAAATTGCACCAAGGTGCTGCTGGGAGGCCGAGGGCCCTCTCAGAGGAAACTTCTGGGGGAGACTGCAGAACCACCCAGCATTTGCAGTAAGAACTAAGTTGCATTTCTGAGCATCGAAAGTTCGGCTGAACAAAGTGCAGTTGCAGGGTCAGAGATACAGCAGAGAAAACACCCAGAAAGTTGAACAACAAGGCAGAACTAACCCCTCCTTCAGGGAAAGCCTGCAGCACGCCACAGGGACGGAACTGCTACTGTTTGGTCTATAAAAACTGAATCAGGGAAGTATAATGTTAACCCAGCCTATGCAGCAATGCCAAGCAGAGAACAACTACCTGCCTGTATCCTGCTCCCATGCACCTTTCTCTGTGGTTCTGCACTCTGGGCTGCAGGGGGTTATCTGGAGTAAAGCTGACTCTGACTCAGGAGGGTAAAGAGTCTGTGTAAATCATTTGGAGTTGGGCCCATCTATGCCAGAGTGTGAACATGGACCCTTGTTTCTCCTAAACATTTCAATGCTTCACCAAAGTTTTCCCCAGTGCTTTTATTTTGCTCTGGCTCTTTATTCAGCTTCTGCCTACTCTCTCTCAGGCAGAGAGTACATGGCAGATTTCTTTACCTGGGACATTTTTTAATCTATTTTGGTTGTAATTTTTTTATCTCTGGTTCTTTAATTCACTCCCACCTGCCCACATTGGTATTCTGGCAGCAGGTTATATTGCTAGAGTGATTTCAAGGCATCACTGGAAAATCCCTACTGGATTTTGCTGTAAAATTCAGATTAATTTACTGTCTCCTGCTGTCTTTCAGCCCATCCCTTATTTTATTTTTCTCTTCTTTTGTTGATCCTTGTAAAATTTGGGAGTAAAACTACCCCATTTTGAGAGTTAATCTGTTAGAATAGAACTAGATGAACAAAAAGGAACAGACCAAAATCATTCACATAACCTTTGAGCCCAGGGGCACTCTGGACTGCACACTATTTTTCTCTTTCTAAGCATAACTCCTGCCAGCACAGGGAAGTTCTTCATGAAAAAGCACATCTCTGGAGACAGACCACTGCCTGACTGGTGCCAGGACTCACTCCAATCCCTCTCACACTCACTTTCTGATAACAAGCAAAGTTACAGCACTTTGTGCCTCAGTTTACCCTTGCAAAACAGGCATAAAAAAGACATGACCTGCCCTATCAGCTACGTACAAGCATTGACTTGCTCCAGCCCAGCAAACTTCTGGGCAAGTTCTAACAAATGTCAGCCTGTGGTGTGTACTGATAGGCACAGGGAAAGGGCACAGCACTCTCTAGCTTGGAGGCTCCTCCCTGCCTTCGCTGCGGAGCTGTTGCACTGCCGTTTGCGTCTCTGTACAGCTGTCTGTGGCAAAAATGACACACTGGAGAGATTAGTCATTGGAGTGCATCACCCGGCTGATCGCAACCGCTGTCCGTGCACACACCGGGAGAGCCCCACGCACCGCCCCCAGCTCCGGCCCATTGTGAAGCCCTTTTGCCATCTCCCATGATGTCGGCCCCTGACCTTCCTTTCACATGCTCTAATGGGCACTACAAAACTGCCAGAGAACACAGTTGCAGTATTAAATAGCCCTAATTTGTCTCCAGGCCTTTCCCCTCCTCCCCCTCACCTCGGTCTCCCGCGACTTAACGTTTAAACCAGCTGAAGTTCACAACAAATCAAAGCTCCCCATAGGCCCAGATTGTCTAAATACGGAAAACAGGAAGTGAGTAACCTTCAACGGGAAATTGTTCATCCGATGGAGGCCAAGACCCAAGGCCTGGCTCTTTCCAGTCCTGCCCCAGCCCAGCAGACACAGCGTGTACCGAACGGACACCCGGCGTTTCGCCGGAGGGAGTGGTTTGGGGAAACTCTTGCTTCTCTTGCCGTCATGTTGCGGCTGCTTCAAGAAAGGAGGTGGTGTTTGTGAATGTAGAAGGGCAGTTTGGGAGGGTTATTTTTAATAAGATTGGGGATGGGACACAGGAGACAAAGGTCGGAAGAGAAAACAGAAGATGCGTGAATCCAAACTAAAACCGTCTCTTGCTTCCTATGAAAGTGAATATGTCGAGAGAGCACTGCAAATGGCATTGGGCTGCTTCCAGAAGGGCGGGAAGAGATTTTGTGTGACAGCCCACTTCGTGATGAAAAGGAGAACACTTCATTTCCTAGGCAGTGAGAATAATAATTTATTTTTGTTGAGTAACTTGCCTGCTTCCCCCAGCCAGGAAAGATCCCAAATTATTTTACCGGCTGTTTATCTAAGGCTTATATTATTCACTCCTGAATTGCAACCATTAGTAGGGTGGAACACAGCAGCTGTTTAATGACTCAAAACAATGCCCCTTTTTTACGGAAGGTCATATTAAGATCCTCTCTAACTGAAGGTGAACTTCTTGCTACGTGACGCATCCACTGGAATAAAGCTTTGCTCACAATTACACTTCTGCCAGAATCACAGAACTGCCAAAGAAACTAGGATGCACAAACATATCCAAGCATGCCTGAGTCCTTCCACTCCAACTCTGGACAGGGCTAATGAAGCATGTATCACAAAGGGACCCCTGGGTCATAGGCAACTCTTCTGACCCCCTTGGAGCTTGTACCCATGCTCATATACCAGTTTTACTCTGGGCAGCTCATGGGATAAGCATCAGCAACCAAGCCTATAGTCTAAGATTTGAGAAATGGGCAGAGAAAAAGAAGGCACAGTTTGGTTTGGAGTTTAGTGCCACTGTCGAGGAAATGCGGGTTGTTTGGTCCTGTCCTGGTTTCTTGCCCCAGGACTGGGAGTGCTAAAGACAAAGGGTATTCCTGGGCAGATGTGCACACATGGGACAGTCTCCAGAACACATTCATACAGAAAGCACAGCTGGAATCAGACCTGTCTGACTGGGATGCTGCACCTCTGTAAAGGCTTGGGCTAGAGAGAAATCTTCTACAATGGTAACTGTTGTGCCTTTTGAGGCACACAAGTTAGAGAAGAAGTTTCTAGTTAGATCTCTTTGCTGCAGCATTTCAAGTATTGCACTGAAATTAGCCTTTAAAAGTATTTTTTAAATACTGGTTTTAGGTATAAATATTTTTCCTCTTACTTCTTACCATGTTTTTCTGCAATGCTTTCCCCAGATTCCTCGAGGTTTATATAGGTGAGTAAAACTGGACTTGTGGCATTTGCTTCACAGAGATTTTCTCTCTTGCATAAAGATGAAGTTTAGTTGGTTGTTTTGCTGACAAACCAGCTGGCTGAGAGAAAGATGCTCTTAATCAAACAGCCTCACTGCCTCTCTCGGGAGAACTCTGTCTTTTTTTCCCATCACAACAGGTTTCTTCTTTGTTCTCTGGTGGGCAGGTGTTGTCCCTGTGGGATGTGAAAAAGGGCAGGCTCTGATCCCATTAAAGATAGCCCCATTGGTAATAGATCAGAGGGGCATCCCTAGGTTGTGGGAGAGTATGCCTGTCTTGCTTCACTGGCTGGTGAATAATAGAGCTGGCTCTCAATGATACTTGCAGGGTTTTTAACAAGAGTCCTGTTCTCCAGAGGGACAATGAAAGGGAAAGGAACCCACAGGGTGTTGGCTGTGTCTGGCATTGCCAGAAATCACAGCTGGTCCTGCAAGTGATGGGAATGGGGAGAGCGCTTCTACCCAGGAAAGATGCAAAGAAATGCTCCCCTGCTGTATTGTCTTCTTGCTTTACTCTCTTTCTCCACCAATTCTACAGCAGGCTGACTTTAAGAGATATGGAAGTTAATTTTCTTCCAGTGGAAGGAAAGACATAGATAATCCCAGAGATGGAAACACTACCGTAACCCCTGGTCTCATCCACTCCTTGGATCTTCCATCTTGAGGGTTACAGCAGCTCTGATCTTACTTCCTGGGAAGAAAGCCTGGGTGTGTGGGCTAAAGGAGCTCCAGCCACATCCCTGGCCTGGATGAGGCAGTCAGGGAATCAGGGCTGTGGCTTGCCCAGTGGAGCTTGTCTGCCTGCAGTCCAGACGCAGCATGGAGTAGCTTTTCTGCTGCCGACCTTGTGCTCAAAAGAACTGAGATAGCAATAGTGCATTTCCTTCTGTGCTTTCTAAAGTCGTCTAGGAGGTGAGTCCACTGTGCCCAGGAGCTACAGAAACCTGAGATACAAAATAGGCTCTACTCCTGCTTAACTCAGATCCTTAGTGCCTAATCCTGCTTAGTTAAGCAGCATTTTTTCTACATCACATAGGGTTGTGGCAATCCATTAGTCTGTGTTAGTGCAGGCCTTGGACATGGCCATGTCTCAAAAATGGAAACTTGAAGCTGGATACATGCAGCAGGCAAAATGTGCAGCTTTGACTACAAACAATACCATAGGCACGTTCACATAGTATGCACCAGCACTGTGGGCCCAGAGGCTTGTCCAAATGAAGCAACAGCTCTTAACAGACATTGCATCCAGGCACAGGCTCTGTGAAATTCCCTTTTTTTTTTTTTTGGCAAGATCCCTTCGGCCATTGTCATTCCAGCTCCACCAAAGCTGTCCATGAGGGACACACACCAGCTTAGTAAAGGTCTTGCATCCTTGAAAGAGTTGACCCTGAGCTCCTGACTCAGTGCCCAGGAATGCAGTCACCTGGGGTAGAGTCTCATTGGGGCCAGCCTTGCACATGGCTTCATGAAAATCTGCACAACTCAGAACTCAAGGGTGGCTGCATTCCGTGGCGTCAGGACTGACAGAGATGGTACTGTCATTTAAACAGCTGACTACATTTTAACACACTCTTTTTATTTTCTTTTCCTATGTTCTTCCTTAGTGCCACTTGGAAATTAGGCTCCTTTTGCTCTTTTTTACCCTGCACCAGTTGGACATCTTTTTATCTGCACCCTTGCTGTTCTCTTTCTCTTTCTGATCTTTCTGATCTTTCACTCTTTCATTTACATCCTGCCTGAATTTACCTCTGTGTCTCACAAACCAGACAGAGTCCTTTACATCCACTGCACTAGGTCTTGGGAATACTAGTCATTCTCCTCGCAAAGCCACCACTTTGGGCCAGTCCACTCGATCCAGCCCTGCCAGAAATCACCGCCCCTTCTCAGCATTCCTGCAGGCTGCTTTCGCTTTTAGCTCTGATGCTGAACAAACCCAGCTCTCTCTTCGTGTACATGAACATATGTATTTATACACATACCCCCCACCACAGAAAGAGACCAATTTTGCAAGGTTTAATATGTTCTGAGTTCTGCTGTGGACTCTTCCTCTTTTATTGCAGCTGTGGTTTTAGGGCAGGCTTTGTGGGTTTGAGAGAGTCCTTGGATGCCTTGGGAAACATTCTGCAGAAGCTCACTTTCTCTCCATGCATTTTGCACTCCAGCCACCAGGTCCTGAAATCTCAGTGCACAGATTTCCCCTATTTAGATGAGCACAAAATCTACTTGACTTACAGGCATGGTCTGGTTGAGTTTCTGATTGATACCACTAGTTTATGCCTGCAGTGTCAGGCAAAGAGACAGAAGAGGCAGCTGGACTCCCTCCTATGTCAGCAGTGGCTCTAACTGAGTCACAACACTGCATCAGGATGCTCTATAAGGGCTAAGAGACACCACCTCACAGCCACGACAGCCCTGGGGTGGCTGGTGTGAGCTGCTTTGCCACAGCTCTAGAGAAAATAAGATCTCACCCATTATCCTCAATGTAAGGGAGCGCTGCAAGAGCCAAATAACTGAAAGAGAAACACTGTCTGCCTCTCCTGTGCTTGCCCTAGTTACTCACGAGGGAAAGTAACCCTGCCTTAGAAAAGCCGAGGATTAGCCTAACACACCTGGGTACCACCTGCTGCTTTAGTGTCTCCAGCTCAGAGTTTTGTTACGAGCTGGGTGCTTGACAGCAATACTCCTTTGAAATGGCAGGTATAGCGCTGACTGTTTGGAAAAGCCTCGCACCAGCACCGGTTAATTGTCAATATGCATGAAGACAAGCTTCCTGGGGCTGGCTGGGGGCAAGAAGGGGATAGACCAGGTGGAAAAAATGCTTAAACCACAGCACAGGGCGTGCCTGTGCTCCTAACTAGCTACACAGCAACTTGGCCCGACAGAGTTAGAGCAGCCTTGAGGTGGCTCTGACAGACAAAGCACACAAATGCTGTGATAAAAAAAACAACCCCCAAAGCAACAGAATGTCTCCCAAGGTTTAAAAGCACAGTTGTTCATCTTTGCCTATTTGTATGGGAAGCAGGAGCTGCAGCTCCTGAACGTGGAGCTGGCAGGCAGCATAGGAAAGGAGAGGGAGGCGGGATATGTGGCTGAGGAATTTGCAGCCTTCGAGTTCCCTCTCTCTCCCACCTCCTCCTCTTGCAGGAAATGAAAGAAGCCTCTTTTGTGGAAGAAGGATGGTAGGTGTGCATGTGTGTGTGCTGGGGAGCAGCCTGGCCTCATGGTCCCCTTCCCAGCCTGGCACTGCGCTCGCCGTGTCCGTGTGCGCGGCGATGCCAGAGCGCTCGGGGCCGGCTCAGGGCTGTTTCTCAGAAGCCTCCTCATGCGTGTCTGAAAAGGTGGATCAGGCAACGGAAGTGGCAAAACCACCAACATGCCCAGGCCCAAAGGACTGCCTTATAACCTTTTTATTTTTTTTTTGTAAAGCAACCCCCCAACTTCTTCCTCCTTCCCTCTCCCACTCTGCCCTGCTCAACCGCAGCGCTGGAGCAGCAGAGCCTGAAACCACAGGAAAGTAAAGGACAAAAAAGTGGCCACTGCAGTGGCCATTGCAAAGAGTGATGTCAGGGACCAAGGCTGGAAAGACTGGCTGTGGGCATGGCTGTCTGCAACTGCTGCTGCCCTCACCTGGGGCCCAAGCCCCCTCCTTCTGCACCTTCTGCTCAGGTAAACATAATGGATCCCCAACATGTGGCTCAAATTTGTTCCTCTGAGTGTGGAGGAACAGCCCATTTCCCAGACGAGCCCTGGTAGCAGGGAGTGCAGCCCCCTCCCCAAAGATATTACTATTGACACAAGACCTAAAATGCATGAGAAGAAAATAAAGCCCACTCAAAGTCATCATGGTTAAGGCAAACCCAGCTGAGAGGAAGGGTGGAAAAGCTGGGGAATGAGAGGAGTCAAGGGAATGGCTGTCTAGAGAGTCCTGTTGGGAAGAGATACCAGGATGTTATAAAGACCCAAACTCTAAAGACAATTTTGGAACCAAGAGCCAAAATTTCCACTTTCCAGGAGACCACTGAGTCCACATTCAGCCCTTCCAGTCTTCCAGGTCAAAAGTAAACCCTGAATAAATAACATTTTCAGAAAAAGGCATAATTTTTACTTCACATGTTTTCTGTAGAACAAAAGGTATTGGGTGGAACAAATGAACAGCCTGAGAAGGTGGGAATCTCCCAGGTGGAAAGCACAAATTCAACATTGCAAAAAAACTTGCATAGTGCCAAAGGAAAAAGGTGAAGGCATTGAAGGGAATTAAGAAACTGAGCATGTAACACGCCATGTGTGTTGGCCCTGAGATCTACCCGTGTGTAAGGCACGCACAATATGTAAGTCCTTACACACACAATAAGTAAGGTGGGAGAGAGAAAGAAGAGTAAATAAAGAAGAATGCAAGAAATAAGCCTGCTCAGAGATCTAAGGATTAAAAAGAAAACCTTTAGTAGAAATGGAAAACAGGGAGGCAACCAAACAAGAATATTCAGTCAGTTAAGGCTTGCAGGGAAAAGATAAGGGCAGCAAAAATGCAGAATGAGTTAATTATAGCCAAAGGGATTAAGCAGAATAAGAGGCCTTTTACAAATATATCAGGGGAAACAGAAACACTAGGTAGAAGGTGGGTCTGTTAATAATAGGTCAGAGTAGGGACGGAAAATAATGAAACAAGGGGACAAACCATGCCAACAGCCGTGTGGGCATCTTCCTGTTACCAGCCAGTCTGAGACCTCCAAAACAGCACGACAGGTCATCTGATGGCGACTGGTTTCAACCCAGAGACTCTCCACCCACAAGGACAGATCTGAGCTGCCATCACAATAGGGTAGGGTATGGAAATGAATCTCCCCCATGCAATGCCTGACAGTTCCTGCAAGAAGTCAATATATTTTCAGTGATTTAATTGCCTCAGCCTGGCTTTTTGTTTTGTAAGAGGCTGGAGAAAGCACATGTACACCAAGGTTAGGCCACACGTGTGGTACAATGGCCTTGGAAGAAGACCTGGATAAAACACACCCGTGAGTAATAGATTAACTGATCAAGTACGGGCTTCTCATCAACTCGTGTCCCCTTGGCTTGGCTATTTCCTCTCTGTCTGCCTCTCTTACCTCCAGAAAGCAGCAAGAATAAAATCCAGTAAATCCCTTGGGGTTGGAAGCAAGGATTGCCAATTATTAGGACTTTGCAAAACTTGAATCTCACTGATTTACGGGCCAGATTCTAACCCCCTAAGAAATTTTGCACAAGGATTTAAAATATTTAAAATATGCACACATTCCTGATGTCAGAATTTGGCTTTCTCCTTCTTCACAAATAAAGTTTGGCTCTCCAAATCCCAGGTTTCCCTCTCAGCTCCTACCAAAACAAAAGGGTCAGTTAGGAAAACTACAGACTGCTTTATGTTTTCTCTGAGTCAAAAAAGAACCATCAGGACATAGAAACTGTTTCACCCAGCTCCTTCACAGAAGGAAACCCATCCCTCTCCTGTCTGCCTGTGGGCGCGTTTTGCATACTGGAGCCTTTCCTTGAACAAGACCCCTCAGGCACCCTCCAGCCCCCATCTGCCAGGGAGTCACACAGCGAAACAAAGGGCCAGCTCCTTTGTCTGGGGAGACAAGGTGCCAACCTGCCTGTCTCTGTTTACCAAAGGGAGGGATGTTAGCAGGGTGAGAATGGGGGCTGGGACCACTGCAGAGGTGGGGACCATTTGTCCTCTATTCCCGGCTCTCAGGCGCTTTCCCCACCCTGCTGTCTCCCTCTGATTTTCATGTCTTCCCAGCTTGGCTTTTTGAAATACTTTAAATAGTTATTTAGGAGATTACTGCTTTAAGATAGATAGATTAGATAGATAGATAGATAGATAGATAGATAGATAGATAGATAGATAGATAGATAGATAGATAGATAGATAGATAGATTCTATTTCTGAAAGGAAAACCAGGGAACAGTCTCATAGCCCAAACTCCTGAGGTAATTCCTTACATCTCTGTTCACCAGTGATGGAGGGTTCTTATTTCTTATACAGTTCTGATTCCATGGATGCACACAAACAACCCTTACCTTGTCCTTTATTCAGCGTTGCCTTTTCCTGCATCCTTGTCACGTCCCCTGTTGAGAGTGGATAGTGAGGAGATACCTGGGGACAAATCCTAGTACACATGACAGTTGTATCAGTAACTGAGCCAGGCCAATAGACACTGCTTTGGGGATGACAACTAAAAAGTCATGGATAGTTTTCAGTAGCATGATTTTCTAACAAAATGTATCCCTCATGGAACTGAATGAGAATAGTTTTGATGAGGCAGGAAGCTGGGTGAAGGCCCTGCACTCACAGAGGCTGTCACCTAGAGTGCTTCACTCTGCCGACCTGCTGCACATCCATGACAGCAGCATGCTTTCCCCCAGCCACACATTTGCACATTTAACTGTGTCAGAAATGGACAAACCCAGTCAGCAAAATCCATGGGACACCAACACTAAAGACTTTCCTTTCATACTCATCCGACTTACCTTGGAGACTACACAAGAGACAAAAACCAGTCAGTCTTCCTCCCTTTTTACCTATGTTGCACCTTACAGGGTGAAGTCCATGCTCCCTATCTCCCTGCTGTCTCTTTACACTTTCTACTCAAATATGTAAAACTGCACAAGGAAGAAGAGGTTAAAATAACAGCACTCCATAATAAATGATATACTGTCCTTTATAGGTTTTCCTTTTACACCATTGGTTCTTTTACCAGCATGATCTCTGTTGGGTGTTATGTTAGAGGGAGTCTCCAGGAAGGCACTGAGCAGGATATTAGATTTTATAATAAGTAAAGATATAGGTCTTTGCTTTGTATTGCACCCTCAACCTAAGGAATAACACACATGTGATGCTGCTATAGGCATGTTTGCATATGTTCCCCCATCTCTTTCTATTTTTGCCCAGCCCCATACAGTGCTGGGGCAACAGTATACGCTACTGACTGCACAACAGCAGCCTTCACACTTTTTCTGTCCACTCTGGCACTCAAGCACTCAAACAGGAACAGCAGGATTGCAAAAGCATTGCTGTTTCCCCAGCTCAGTCCCTCCTGGACTGGGGACGGAGTTCACTAGCTCTCTGGACTCACACAGCCTGTTTCTCTCCTGCGTGAAAACTTTGCTGCCATAGACCTAACCTGCATTTTATTTTTCTTCTCCTCCTGAGGCTTCCAGCTGCCCAAGAGATGGTTTGTAAAATCGGGCCAGGCGAGGTGGTGGTGCGGGGACGGAAAAGGAGGTACAGCCCAAGCACCAAAAGCAGCAGCCATAGCGGAAGGCAGCGCTTTGCATGATCTCATGAATCAGCCACGACATTATCTACAGTGAAATGCCTGGGAAGGGGTTTCCCATGTCCTACCCTGACCTGGAAGGTTGAATCCTCAGGGGCCTGAAGGGCATTTTGATTGCCAAAGACAAAGGCTAAATCAGAAGGAAATGATATTTTATTTAACCTCTGCATGACGGTGGGGGCCTGAGGGGAGGGTAGAGGCAGGGGGATGGTGACAGAGGCATGGGGATAATCAGGGGGATTCAGAGCAGATAACTCAGTAACATATGGGCTCTCACTAAAGCAGTGTGTCCCACCGAAAAGCCAATTTCCCTTGACGTGCTGTCAGCCACTGCTGAGGGAGGGCAGAGCCCTGCACACACAGCCCAGCCTGCTCTGCCAGGGCTGTGCTCTGCCAGGGCTGTGCTCTGCCATAATGCTGTGCCAATATGGAACTTCTTTTCAGGAAAGGGCTGTGATAATTGTCTCTCTCTTTACAAAGCTCTTTCCAGACAAGAAGCCTAGCGTTGGAGCCCTTATACAGGGAAAGCTCCCAGGGACACCCTGACTTGGCTCTGAGTACTCAGCGTTATGGAGGATCATGCTGAAGGACCCCAGACCTGTTGGTGCAGAGACCAGCTCTCCTTGTAGGTGCCCCATTATCGAAATGTGGCTGGTGGCCATTAAAAACATCACCATCACAAGGGTTTTGGAGTGGTGGGGTGGGGTGAGCTTACCTCCTTTTTTACATGGCATTGTAGCTACAAAGGCTTTAGATGCTTTCCTGACATGACATTCCTGTAGGAAGTTGCTGTAGATGTCCTGAGGGCTTAGGTGATCCGGTGGGTGGGTGGGGAAGGGCTATCTAGTAGGGAGGGACTGGGTGGGAAGGCAGGGAAGGGAACAGTGCCTCCAGGGAAAGGTGGCGGCCATACCATCCTGGGTGGTGGGCTTTAGGCAAGAGTGCCCTGGAGGAAAGGTGGGGGTCATAGCTTTGCAGAACAACCTGCGGTGCCAGCAAGGTGAGGCCTGGGTGGTGTGTCCACTCTGGTCTTCCTCTGATGAGTCTGAGAACCCTGCTCTCAATGCAGGGAAGATAACATACACATCTGAACATCTCTAATACTTCTGTGAAGCCCAGCCTTTCCAGGATTGTTCTCTCTCAAGGTTTCAGCCAGCCCTGAAACACAAATAGGGAGGGGATCAGAGAACCAGAGGTGTGAGAAATGGTGAAGACCTTCACTCCTGATCACTTCTTGCGGTATTTCATCAGACCATGTAGGCCTACAATGGCACTTTATCACTTCTTTTGGGAAGTAGTTTCCATACCTCTGATGCACCCAGGAACAGGTTGTGTTTTGCCAAATTTCTGTTTTGCTGTAAGTAGAAAATAGTCATGAATGTCAATATGAGTTTTTACAAGTGAAAAGAACTTAAAAGTGACACCCCCTCCTGTCTTCCCACAGTACCAAAATATCACACGTCAAAGATCCTCCTGCTGAGAGCTGAATTCCCCTTTCACGCAAAGTTCAAGGACTGAGGCTTGTTCCAAGCGTTTCTATTTCAGACTCTTGGTCTTTGACCAAATCATTGCATTTCAGGCTTGTGCTGAAGACCTGAGGACCATATTTGTTTGTACTCCCTTTGCACTTAGGAGCCCGGGCACAGCCCCTGCACTAGGAGACGCACAAAGGCAACAGAAAAGCCTCAGCCTGTCCTGAGCAGGTTCTCCAGATACGTGTTTCCTTGAGGTCCTGGATACTTTGGGGGCAGGTCAGGCACACATCAGTTCTCCAGCTCAGCTATGTAGGGAACCTGCAGCACAAATTGATCTGTGGGGAGCATGACCCAAAGCGTCAAAACAGGGCCTTTAACATTTTCCACTGCCACCAAACCTGTTTGACTGAATTGCAGGTTAAAAAGGCATTGTGTCTATAATTGTTGGGCTTTAGAGAGCATGCCTTTTCCTTTAATGAAATACCTTGCTCATTCCATTCGAAAAGGAACCAAAGACTTCTCAGGTTTATGATAAAGTTGTAAAAATTTTATTTACCCCATATTTCCTGCTGGGTTATTTATGAGGCATTTTGTCAGCTCTCATAAAACTGCCTAGTAAAATATATTTTCTTACAGAAAAAATAAAATCATTTGTGCGGAACATCTTGAGAGCAGCAAGGACAGAGTTAATGGGATACACACACGTTCCGACCCTGGGAGAAAACAAAACAGAACGAAAGCCAGGCATTGTTGTGCTGCATTAGTTAATAATAGCTTTAGAGCTAAAATCCTGCTCCCACTGATGTTACTGGAAGTTGGTCCTTAATATAAAATAATCAGAGAACCAGCTGCCATGAATTACAGAGCTCTAAAATGAACCTGAAATGCATCAAAACACCCAGAAAACACACTTCTTGTGTTGAGATTTCACAAGAAACACCAGCTCAAGAAGTTTTTCTTTAAAGTATGGTGACTTAGGTTTAAGTAAGTTGGGGATAGATGCAAATTGTCACTCAGACTGGAACCCAAGGTTGGTTGATTGTTAATACAATAACTTTTACCTAGTTAAGGGCCAAGATGCATGACATGAAGCTCCTTGACGTAAACCTGGAAGAAATCCCATATTGGTAGTTGCTGTCGAATAAACAGCCTGGGCACAGGAAAAGCATGACCCACCCACTCCAGGCACAGCTGGAGTGCATTTGCCTCTCTTGGAGCACAGCTTTTCAGTTTTGTGTCACATGTTTGCATCTGCTCAGTTCTCCGTGGTCTAAACTTTTGCTTTTTATTCCAGCAGTGCTCATGTTCCCTAATCCCAGTGGGAATCTCTAAGCACTAATTTTATTGAGCAGCATTACCCCTAACACCTTTCACTTCAACCCTTGCAGCTTCACTCCAGCCACACTCACCACTTGCAGATAAGCAGGACACAGGTAAAAAGTCCTTTCCTTGTGGCCGGCTTGGCCTGGCTCACTCAGGAGCTCAGCAAAGGTATTCTAGCTTGGAGGCATCAGGAATATAAAGGAAACAAGAAAACAATGAAACAATGAATAAAAGATTTAAAAAAAAAAGCACAACAAAACAACAACACAACCCCCCCAAAAAACCCAACCAAAAAACCCAGGGAAGGTTGTTTTTAAAATAACAAGAGCTGGATGCTGGGAAGCAGTCTGGGGGCTTTTGTTCTGTGCCTGTACAGCACTTAGCACAACATAACCCCAAATTACAGCTGAGCTCTTGCGCCTGTTGCCCTGCAAACCTGAAGAAGCAGCAGCCAAGCATGGGAAACAGGCAAGGAGCCAGGTTTGCAAGGTATTTAAGTGTGTAAAGACACAGGGGGATATTTATTTACAGATGGTGGTAGAGGTCCTAATTTCCTAGGGAGCCAAGGGGTACTAGGCTCACAGTTCCAGTGCTTTATCAGTGCCACCAGGTGTTATCTGTTTCCTTAGGTACAGGTAGAGCTGGGTTTACCGCTCCTCCCAATAAGACTTGTTTTTAAAAAGCCAGTCTTATCATGGGGTTACTCCCCCTATGCGTCCACGAAGTGCCTTTTGCAGTGAAAGGTCCTGCCTCAGTCACACAACCCGTGACAGCATTTAGCAACCACAGGTCTGTGCTGCTTTGGGCATACCTTGGGCTATGCTTTCCTTTTGCACAGGTGTGTTTCTCTAGGGAGACAGGAGTGTCTCAAGATGTCTGGGTGACCCCGGGGACTGGAGCTGCCCAGAAATCCCCTCTCAGCCTGTTGTTGGGGAGCATAGGGGGGAACTGCTTGCTAAACAAAGCAGGGGTGGCTCCCTGAAAAGCACAAAGCATTGAGTGGGATATACCAGACCTGGACTTTAACGAGCACTTTAGGAACTGCCTGAGATTTTAACAGTTTAACCAAACTGGGCCAAACTTCCTCTAGCTCAGTCCTGACAGAAGTGTCTGATAGAAAACGTGCCCCCGAACTGCTTCATTCTACCTAGACTGAACTAAATCCGTTACCCTAACTCAGCAAGCAAATTCGAGTTGGACTCACCTGGAACATTTATTAGCCGTCTAGAAATAAATGCAGTGGAACTCCAGCACAGGGAGTCCAGAGAGGAGAGGAGAAGTGTGTCTAAAGGCTTTCTGGATTTAACTCGGAACGTTGAGTAGGTAGAGATGGAAAAGGAAAGCCATTTCTATTCCAGATATCAAACGAGCTCTCAGAAAATTCCTTCTACAGCTTAATTAATTTAAAAAGAAAACACCTTCACCTCCCAGCTTTCAAGAGGTTTTGGCATCCTTTACAACCAGCACAGTCAGTTGTTCCAGAATCAACAGTTTTGGTCAATGACTGACAAGGAAGGGCTGCTTTGCCTCAGTGCACCAGGGAGAAACCAGCAGACATGTGGCAGACACCTTATTTGCACTGGTGGGACTAATGCTTTTGACTCAGCTTGCGAAAGGTGAGCTGGCAGGATGTTAGCATACTGCACGCTTTGACAAACCTCTGGTGATGAGAGAGCGGCTGGAGACCAGAGCAATCCGGCCCAGGAGGAATGTTTCTCCCCATTCCACCAGACCGTTTCTATTAATGGGGCAAATTCCAAAATTAAAACTGCAAAAAATACCTCCCTGTGCTCCAGGCAGGGGACAGAACATATGGTGCTCGAGCCTGAAAGCTGGCATGGGTGTTGTCTTTAGGAGGGGAAACATAAAAGGACACAGATAGCGAATATGTGCAATGGCCCATGCTGAGGTCTCTGAAAAGCTGCCATTGGTGGGAGTCCTTGTCAAATTATTCCAATCATATGAGCAGACACGAGCCTCATAGCTACCTCTCTTTCTTTTTTTTCTTCTTTGTGTTATTTCTCTTCCCCACTGCCGACTGGCATCAGTGACCAACTTACCCACACTGAACACAAAGATATGGGTTGTCTGAAGCCAAGCAGGGTCCTCATCAAGGGAACACTCTGGGGTTGTTTAATAAAGTTAAGAGACCAGAGAAGCATCCAAGCTTTCCCACCGTAGTAGGAGAAGATGAAATTCTTTAATTGTTTGTGTTTGAGTGAAACTCATATAAAAAGAGGATTTGGGATTCTGGGGAAGCTTTAGAGTGGAGTCTGACCTTAAGCCATGCTTCTGAACAGCATTGCACGCTCTCACACTGTGCTCCCTGCACCCACTCTGGGAACTCAGCCCTCACTCTTAGCCCTCTTACTTAGGCACATGGAGGGATTCAGGGAGGCAACAGTTATTTTATCCTATAGTTAGTACAAGATCTTTTGGGGCCTGTAGTCCAGGCAACTTAAAAGAAGCTGTGTCTCTCATGGGCAGACAAATGCAGCTGCTCTGCATCCCATTACAGCTTAATTATCCAGTTATGCAGAAGTCACAAAGTGGTTTGGATCCCAGGTTGGGTTCTCTCCTTAACCCTAATTTGAGCACATCTGCAACATTTAACCTATTCTTCTCTTGTTGTACTCCACTTAGTCCTTATCACAGTCCTCAGACTTTTCCAAAGAGCAGTAAAAGGAATAAACAATTCAAGTTTAGCATGTGGATTTGGCTTTGAATGGCAGAACTCTCATAGAACAAGTGACTTCTTCATTCAGGATTGAAGTTCTGTGAGCCTGGTAAGTTGGCTAGGACCTGAACAAGGTCCCACCTACTTGAAATTCAACCTAAATTTGGAACTAGTATTGGAAATGTGAGATCTAAGAACAAAAGCAGAGCAGCGAACAGCCCAGATGCCTACTGGAAAAGACAGTAGAAGGATCTGAAGCTTAATTTCCTAAGCCACAGACAAGCTTATTAATGCTGTAGTCAGCCTGTGTGGCATCTTTCAATCTTGATAAAAACAAACTACTTTTGGTTTTGCTGTTTTTTGGTTGGTTGGTTGGTTTTGTTTTGTTTTAGTTGGTAGGTACAGGGGACCACTGGGAACTGCTTTGATTTTTTAAACCTTGGAAGTCCTTAAAGAGTGGGAACTCTGCCTTCTACCTTTCTTAACCTCACATCCACAAGTCACTTGTAGTGATGATGAAAGGCCTTTCCCTTACAGGTTCCATGAGTTTGGTGTCATTCTAAATATTGTAGCTTTGGGGGAGGATAGCATCAAAGCCGATAAGCATAAGCACAAGGCCTGAAGGTGAAACACAGAATGATTAATTTGACCTGAAAGATGCCAAGATGCTTGGCCTGAAATTCCATCAGGCACAGTGGAAATCTCACTGACAAGGAGAGCAGGTAACCAAACTGACAATAGAGGGACAAAAAAAGAATCATGGCAGGACTGACTGCTTACTTCTTTTCCTAAAATTACCTCAATTTAACCTACTATATCTCTATGAGAAATAACTAAAGAGACTGGGCCATTTCAGCCTGTGAAGTAAACAAGAAACAATGAAGATCACAGAGGACTATAAACTGCTGTGTGGCACTGGCAAAGGTAAATCAGGAACAACCGTTTAACAGCTTTTATGGCAAAGGTAGGGAGCAACTGGGGGCAGCTGGGAGGAGGCAGACAGAGCAAACAGAAGGCAGTGTCTGGGCAGTGTATGCTACAGCCTGGCCCCACCGAGTCTCTGTTTTGAAAAATAATCCTGACGAGGGCTACCAGCCCTGACGAAGCCCGGCTGAACAAGCACCAAATCTTTGCATGCTCAACTGAAGGGCAGGTCTGGTTAATGACAGGGAGCCTTTGTGAAAGGTTGCCTCAACTGTAGGGAAGGCAGATGCTTTCAGTCAACCCTAAAAAAAATAATTGTAGCTCTTTTGTTTCCTGGAAGTGACATTCGAGTGGATTAGGAGCCTTCCACCTTCTGGTAATCCTGGATGGCAGGAATGTTTAGCAGTCAAAGCGTGGCACAGGTTGGTTCAAATTCTCATGCTGCACTCCTGGTTTTACCACCAGTTTGTTGTATGGCAGTAAAAAACACATCTAAGGTCTTGGCATATGTATGATGGGTGTCAAACCAGCAGCAGGCAGGGTCCTGTAGTCTAATATTTGGCTCAACTTATCAACTTCCAGTTGAGAATGACAGCCTTTGCCTGCTCATGTCTCAGGAGGATGGGACTTCACCCCACCTGGAGAGGTTTAGGGGTGCCCACCTGCTAATTGTGCATATTTGAGTCAGACTGAGGAGATCAACCCCACCTTTTCAGGGTAAGTTTGCAGAACCATCTGCAAATGGAGAAACGCAAACAAGGAGGGAAAAAGTTCGGTTTTGCATCCTGAAAGAAAATGCAAATCTTAGTTTGTTGGTTTTTTTTTTTTGGTTTGGTTTGGTTTTTTAATGGTGTTTCAGTGCCAGTTTTCTCTGATTCTACACCTTCTGGCACAAGGAATGAAACAGTCTAATCTCAGTAACTGGTCAAGGAATGCTCAGGCTTTCTGAAGTCCCAGCCCACTTGGTTAGCTCTATTTCTGAGACAGAGAAACAGAAATCTTTCTACTTTTAACATCAATAACACCAGTTATTCTCCCAAAGAATTATTATCAACAATTCCTTTGCTATATTTACAAAGAAGCGGGGCTATTCTTAGAGAAAACACTAAAAAAGCCATTTTATTTCGCTTTCTTGGCAGTTATACAAAAATGTAAGGAATGTAGTCAGTTAAAAACATCAAATCCCCAGCACGAGCCTATAAGAGCTTTCTAATGCATATTTACAGTATAGAAAGCAACCACTTTCCTGTTTTGTAGAACAAACAGGGAACCTTCTCTTTTCCTCCTAGCTGTTCCTGAACACCAAACATTAAGTTGAACACAGAATGTTGCTTTTAAAATGGTGTGGGTTGTAAACTTTTAATGCCTAGAAAACGGGACTTTATACTACAGCCTTCTTTTCCTAAAAAGGAAATCGGAGGCAAATTTTACTGCTGGTTTCAGGAAAGTTCTGAATTGGCAGCCCAGGGTATCTAAATACTCCTTTAGCCACAGCTTGGTTTGCCACAGGGAACAGCAGTGCTGACTTCTTCCATGCTGCTCCTCCCTGAGGCAGGGCTGTGCACTCCAGAGAGGGGGAGACTGCTCAGGTCCTGCAGTACTGCGACTGGGACTGGGGAAAAACACTGTATTCCCACAGCTCAGTGTGGGGACACTGGGATTTGGGAACACAAGCAGGGGACCACGCCACTGTTCTCATACATGCAACAGCATTTCAGTACTTTGCTCTGAATATCCTCAGGAAGAACCTCTTAGAAGCATTACTTACTGCTTAGGCAGGAGACTCTGTGGTGCACTCAGGTCACAGCTTTCCTGATGATGCTGAAAACAAACAAACAAAAGACATGGGTTATTGCTTCAGATTTGAAGGGGGGGTGGGGGGTGGTAAGAATTAATGAGTTTGTCTCTTAACTGCTGAAAATGGACAAATGCCACTGGTGTGACTTGTTTTGCATGAAGCTCCGAAGATTTCCAAATGGATGGGTCAGTATCTCCTTTAAAGAATAGTCTTTTTCATCGGCAAACAAAGCAACTCATTCTTTTGGGATTTTGTAAATTAAGTGGTAACATACTGCAAGGAACAGTCCTTTACAGGTAGGGACAGAGGTATTCAATTTCTCCCTCTTTTTTTTTTTTCCAGCTATAACTGAAAAAAACCCCCCCTCTATTTATCCTTAAGTTGGAGACCTGGTCTCCAGAGCCAGCTTGAAACTGAAAGGCTCCAGATCCCATACTTGAAATTAGCTCGGGTGTCCCAGGTTAGAGAGAGGCTGGAATCATATTCCTCTATCCTGTTCTCTGAACCATGTTGCCATTTGTTGCTATTCTGCTGGTAGAAAGCCTGTTGTTTAAGATATGTTTTAAAAGCATCCCTCCTGAACCTTCCTAAGGGAGGTGATAAAACTGCCTTTGAAATTCTTTACAAGTTTTTGCTTTCATAACCAATAGTCACTGAGTTTCTTCGAGTTATTCTTTCTTCCTCTCCTGTCCTTATACAAGACAATGGCTGAAAAGGTCAAAATCCTTCCTTGACCTACACTGAGTCAGTGCTCCAAAACTGGAAATGTGTTTGGCTTCCTTTGTCCAAATGGCACTGGCGACAGCCCTGAGAGTCCTGTCATCCTCCTCCCAGCCAAGGGTGCAGCCTCCCTCTCACCAGGCCGTTCAAATGTGCCACAGGCTTGACACTGTGGCAGGAAACAGGTATGTCATTTTGCAGAGCAATTTACCAGGATCTGAGAAATTAGCCCATCACAACACCCTGCCACTCTGTTGGCATGTACTGAAACCAGCAGGAGAGCAGCTTGTCTCTTGCTATTGTGCCATGGCACAAGGCAATACCAGGTCGGAACAAATCCTAAAATGGCCCATAATCCTGCTGCAGTGAAGGAACAGGATCTAGGGGAATAATTGCTCCTTGGGGCAGATGATGCAATCCTAACCAGGATGTCTATGGGCTTTTGTGATTTGTACTATAACCATATGCTTCTTTTTCTACTTCAGATCAGAACTGAGCAAGCCTCACCCAGGAAAAAACAGGCAAGAAAAACGACCGCACTTGAAGCCATCAAGAGGAAAGGAGAGACTCGTTCAGCCTTTGGCTCCCATTCGCTGTCATGTAACAGTTTCATCATTGTAGGAAGTGTCAATAAGATACCAACAGAGTAAACAATTGTCAGACAGATTTTCACAGAGCCAGTTGACTGGACCATGGCTGCTTTGTACACAATGCCAATGCAGTGTCATTTCTAATGGGGGAATTTATACAGTGTAATTATGTCAGAATTTGCTCCAGGCTACACACTGTTGCATTATAAACCTGGCCATTGCCTGTGATTAGTCAGAGCTTTAAATAACACTGAAAGTAATTATATCAAGCAAGAGGAAGAAAAGTGGTGCATTCCAGTGCTTGCCACATACCAGCCCCTGAAGGGGGTTAGCTAATGATGAGATGATGTCCCCTTTATTGCTGGAAGTTTTGATACCTTAGGTCACATCCTGATCACCTGACCCACAAACGATTTAAGGACCTTCTTAGTTTGGCCCTTGTAATTATGGAGCAGAGGGGACTTCATACAAGTTAGGATAAGATTCCTGGGTGATTGGTTGTAGATGGATGCGATTGAAATGCAAAGGGAGGCTGCCTCACACAGCAGCACATGGCCAAAGGGGCTTTGCATCAGAGGTCTCCCTGCATGCTTGTAGGCATAGGTGGATGTCAGGCATGCTGTCATCAGTGCCCTGAGGGTTAAGGGCTGGTCTGGTTGCAGCAAAAGAGCACGTTTTCCTCCTGATAGTGGCACTGGCTCCAGTGGAGCAAGGAGCAAGGCTTCTCCAGGCCTGCAAGAACATGGTATCACGTTGCTGGGGCTCTGCAAAAGTAAGGGCTCCAGCCAGGAGGGACAGAAGAAGGATCTAAAAGAGAAAGCAATCACTAGATTAAGGGTAAGCAAATCACAGGATTATGTGATACTCCTATTTTGCACTTCCCATTGGAAGAGCCCTAATCATCTGGCATCCTTAGATCCCCATTTCCAAGAGAGAGAGAACAGATCCTTTGCTTTCCAATTCACGCTGAGTTTCAGTTCTGAGAGGGACAAAGCTGGCTGATGCCTTCCTTGCTCTGGCTCTGGTCCCACAGGGCTGTTACAAAATATTCTGGTTTGTAGCAGCTCTCCTGAGAGCTGTTACAATGGTTGGGAATTACCACCACACAGCATCTTTTAGTCTTGCTCAGTCCTGCCTTAATCCCTTGCTCTGTATCACTGAGGGTGTTTCCCCTTCACTTTCCTTTCTCTTTCCAGTAAGTGCTCAGTTGGACCTGAAGCAATGCATACAGTTTACACCTCTCCAGAGCTTGTGGGATCTGAGGCATTTGAGATGTTGCAGCCAAATCAGAGTGAATCACGATCAGAAATTATGCTATTGCTGGTCCCTTACAGTATCTGCTCTAGAAGAGCCTGAGACACTCAAGACTGTACAGACACACTTTTAGAAACTGGGAGGATAATTCATGAGAAATCCCCACTACTTCTGCTTCTACCTGTACAGAAGAGCTACAGCACCAACTACTTGTGGCATGCTGGCATTTTTCCTTTTGTCTGGGATGGGAATTAAACCAGGTACTAGATTGACAACACAAATAACAGAATTGTGAAGGATTAGCCAAATCTTTTAGAATCTCAGCAAAAAAAAGTTCCCTTTCATTTTATGAGCAGGCATTCAGAATAGTTTTCATTTGTTCTGGACTGATTTATCCCGCCCCTTCCTTTGACTTGACAGAATGGTGACTGAAGCTCTAGGTTGTGCATCCTGTTCTAGCTGTTGCTGAGCTCCATGTGGTGTCTGTCCACAGCTGCTATTCATGGCTCCCATCCAGAGGTTTCCACCTTTTCTGATCCACCAGCACAACTATTTGTGTTATCAACTATTTGTTTCATCACTTCCCCAGCTTTATCAAAACAGTCCTACTTACGGAAGACTGAAATTAAATGGGCTTTAAAATACAAATGCCACCTAGGTCTTCACTGGGATGGGACTAAGGGGGAGAACTGCTGTTAAACAGTATGTTCAGGTCAATGCCTTGAGCAAGAACCAAGACAAACATGCATACAAGATATATAATGTACCAGCATTTAAAAACAAGGCTGGAGGCAGCAGCTCTGCAGTATCCCTAGCCAAGCTCTCTGCTGAGCTCACTAGCTGACTTGGTCTCCCTCTTTTCCACTTCCTTCATCACTTGACCCTGTAAAGACCTGCCTCAATACACTGAGCTGGCATAAAACTCACTGAACGAAAAATTACTTTAATTCTGCTAGGCATCCTGAACAGGCTCAGAGCAGCATCCAATGAGCCCTGGAGCCAGTGAGAGGGGGAGGGCTGCCGTGCAGCCACAGCCCAGATACATTACTGTAACAAGGTGTGTCTCTCTAGGTCTTAGTCACAAAATCTGCATCTCCAAGCTGCTGTGTGAAAATAAAAGATGCTGTGGGCAACAAAGCGGGAACTGAACAGAGGTAAATTTGAGTTTCAAATGAGAGAAAGGGAGTGGGGTGAAGAATAAAGGGCAGTAAGAAGAAAGATGCATTTTTTGAACAAAGCACCACTGGTTCAGAGGACAGGATTTCTCCTGAGTTTCTTGAAGTCTGATAATTTTACATCTACTTCTGGATGGTAATTCCTAGTCATTTTAGCTTGTGTCATCAACTGTTCTAATGGAGCCAATCTTGTAAAATTATTGCAGTATTTATCAAATGTGCAGTCACATATGTGCATACGCTGTGCATATCAACTCTGAAAAAGGAAGTAAAACCCAATACTCCCATCAAATTTTCCATCTGAGGTGCTTTACCTCAGTGTAAGTAGTTCAAAAGTATAAAACCCCCAGGTGATAAGTAAATCGATACGTAGTTGTTGGCTCGATGTGATTTACCTCCAGTACCATCCTAGTCTGGAATACCTAGATGTTCACCTGGACTTGGCTTTCATTTTTAACTGGAAGGGGGTTTTGACAGTAGAGATGCTTTCTGATAAAGGCTCCCTGCTGTTTGTTCCTAGGTTTGTAGTCTGAGTGGAAATACCGTTCAGCACTGCACTGTATCCTGGGATGTGAGAGGCTGTTCTGGCTGGAGCAATCTGTGTCTGTGCTGCTCTTGCTCTGACCACAGCACTGCTCAACTAGCAGGCCTGGTCTGTAGCACTGATGCATTTGGCTGGTTCCTTACCAAAGCAGAGCACTGAGAGGTGGTACTGGCCTAATATTGCCAGTGCCCTGAGTATCCAGCCTGTCTCAACAAACAGGGTAAACCGAGCAAGGCTTCACTCTGAGCTACTTACCTTCCCCAGTGTATAGAAGTTCTGAGCATGGCAGATTGGGGATGCTCCAGTTCCAAACTGTGCTGGTAAGCTCTGGCTCTGAAGGTCTTTGGGCTGGTCCAGTCCCTGTTCTGAGACATAGCAGGAGAGATTTCAGAGATCTTCCAGCTTTTCTGCCTGAAGGAGAAAGAGAAGTAACTTTTCTTACTTCTTTAGACTTCTATTAACAGTCACAGAAGACATTGTGCTACAGCAGCCTGGGGCAAGGCAGAAGCCCACTGCACAGGACCTTGTATTTACAAGAGCAAACAGAACAAAAGACAAGCCAAAAATGTGTGTAGGCTCAGATGTCCCAATGCACAGCCCTGTATTCCTCTTCAAAATGCCTGCGCAAAGTGGTGATGACCATGGCTCCCTGATCAGAGAGGGAGGTTTTGTTCTAGGGTGTGATACACAGGTGATACTCCCCAAACCTGGAGTGCCACTGAGTTGCCACAGAGTCCTTGAGTCCTTCTGGTTCCTCCAGCAGTCTGCAACCTTGGTACAGCTTTGCTGGGGAATAGGAAAGACTCAGAAGCCTCTGGATGTGCCAAATTATTTTGGTTGTTTTGACATGGAGTTGGAAGGAACAGATCCTGGTAAAATGAGTGTGGGCTATCAGAGGCATCAGTCAGTGCCAGCTGGGGACTTAGGGACTTTAAACCATGGAGTCTCATCATGGACTGCACAGGAGTTGTGAAGCACCAAAGAAGATGAATTCAGCCATATATGGAAAGGACACAACTTCCCGCTTTTGTTTACCCTTCTTTAGCCATTTCTGTCCCCTCTAAAACACTGAATTTCTTGTGTTGCAGAGATGCCAGTAATATTCACGGGAGAAGCACTTTTGGGGTAGAAATCTCACATGTGCTGACCTATGGCCTTAGAACCACCTACACCACAACCATCAGGCTCAGGAAGTAGGAGGAATTGCAGGAACTGCATGGAGCCTGGGTGAGGAGACAGAGCAAGAAAAAAGAAATGGAGGAAAATAATTGTTTTGTTCTCCTATACTAATATGGCTTAAAAAGTTCACTGAAGTGGCTCTGCCCCATCTCTTATGCTTTCCTGAAATAAAACCTGTGGTTTTGAGTGTTAAAAAGTGAAACTGATGAAGCAATGAATGAGAGGGGATGAAGTCAGGTGGCTGGGCAGGACAAGCAGAAGAGACACACCAAGAGGAGGGGGAGAGGAAGAAAAAGGCATGTCAGAGAAAAAGGAAGAAAGATTGGTGGAGGGAGAAGAAGGCTGTGGTGTGGCAAAGAAACCTTTGCAGCAGCAGCATCCTCGGAGCTGCAGTCAGCCAGCATAGCTTGCTCCCGGCCTCCAGCCTGGACCAACTGCAACAACATCTGTTACACTTGAGCTCAGCTTGGTTAGTGGCATGTTTGTTTAATTGTGGGCCTGGTTTGTTATTTTGCTTCCCATTAGGAAGCTGAAGAAAGGAGGAGGGGGGTGTTTTCATTCTGGGGAGCACTTTGCCAGGACAATGAGGTTTTTTTCCATGGCACTGGGTAGTCAGAACTAGCTGTACTGCTACTCCCAACAAGGCAGACGCCTCCAAAGCCCATTGTTCAACCTGATGCATTAAGGGCTCACACTTGTAATTTTGGCGGTGTTCCCCCTCTCCCATTGTGTGAGCAGAATGGGCTGAAAAGGGAGAGTCTGCCCTCTTTATCTGGCAGCAAGAAAAGGAGGCAGCAGCAGTGGCAGAGGCTCCTCTGCCCGCCAAGGTTTTAGCTCTCCTGTGGCAGTGGTAGGGAAGGCGGGACTTGGTGGCTTTGAAAGCTTCCCTGGTCACTCCCAGGAAAGTCACTCAACTTTCAGTCTCTGTTGTAACTCCTTGGCCGCTCTCCAATTTTCCCAAATCCATCACTGACTATTTTGGAAAAATGACTTCTTCCTGCCTGAGCATTCAGGCTTTTTTGTTTTAATAAAACAGAGTATTGTTGAAAGGGGAATTTTCTAGTGCTGAACAGCAGCCACGAAGACCAGTACCCTCTGCTGCTCCATGCACTGCTATCAGAGAACAGGAGGACCAAGCTCCCATGCCACATCCCCTACCACCAAGTCATTTTTCCCCTGGATCTGACCAATGTGACGCAAAGGGTTTACATGATGTGGACATCTCCTTCCTATGCCAAGGATCATATCCAAGACCCCTGAAAGGCTTTGGGCTTGTCACAGGAGCTGGCATATGCACATACGTCCTGTTGTGCCTGTGTTGCTCAAAGGCAGGACAGATGACCAGGTTTCTGACTCAGCACCAAGCAGAGACCTATATGAAAGTCTGACATCAGAAAGCATGTCCTAGCAGCCACTGGGACAAGAGACCACCAGGAATAGTGATGGGACAATACAGCTCTGTACAGTACAGTTCTCCTGCTCCTTCTTCATTGTTCAAAACTAGAGACCCCAACTCAAACCGCTGCAGCAACATGCCGAACTCACAAGGAACACTTCAGACATTGCTTAAAAAGCAAAGCAAAAAGCATGTTTTCTTAAAATTATGGATGCATTAAAAAAAAATGAACTGAGCATCAAAAGCTTAAATATAAACTCAAATTAGTAAACAGGCAATACAAACAGAGCTCTGGCTTCGCAAACATTTATGTATGCAAGAACCCTGGGCACTCTGAGCTACAGGGGAAGGATCATGTGTCTAAACATACTTAAGAGAAGCAGTGTTTGCCAGGGCACTGTAAAAGCTTTGGGGTGTTAGAGCTGTACAGCAGTGATCCACTGCTGAACCCCAGTAAGAACCTACATCTGAGCAGAACCTCATTAGCAGAAATAAAATACCTTGGATCCTAAGCAACCCAGACAGAAATATTAAAAAAAAAACCAGAAAAAATTTACACTAAAGTCAGGACAGAGATGTAGATTTTGAAGACTACGAAATACAGGTGAGCTTCAGTGTTGCAGACTAAAGAGTGTTCAGCCCTGCTTTGGCACGGCCGTACTCTCTGTGCCCAGTCTGTCCTCCAAAGGAGGACCCAGCCGTGCCTGGGTGCATCATGTGGACCCCACACCTCACCTCCAGGCCTGTTAGCCTCCATGTTACCTTTAGAAAAGGACTTTCCTTGACTGCAGTTGATCCCTGGGCTGAAACCTGCTCTCCAGTCACACCCAGAGTCTCTCTGTGCCGGCTGCATTCAGAGTTCAGAGCTTGGTGTTTCAGGAGAGCTGCCCCAGCTGGTGGAGGCTTGTGCAGAGCAGTGCTGCCCCTTTCATGTGGTTCTGGAAGAGCACAGTCTGACCTGGGGGAAAAGGGCAACACTTTGATGGACTTCTTCCCCGAGCACCTAAAAGCCCAAAACATGTTGGTAAATTATGGTAGAACATTTAGACAACTAGGAGTCTTTCTGCCAACTATTAAGAGTCACAGACTATCACAGAAGGGACCCACAAGGATCACCAAGTCCAACTCTTTAGTGAATGGCCCATATGAACAATCAAACCCACAACCTTCGCACTGTTAGCACCATGCTCTAACCAACTGAGCTAATCTCAGTGCCATTTTACTGAGCTAATTCCTTCCCCCTAATTAGATGTCTAACTCCAATCAGATGTCTTGACCATTAGCAACTACACCTTCCAGCCCTTCAGATCACAAATTATGCAGGGGCAATGGAGGACTTGTCAGGTTTGCCTTTTTACAAACAGTCGCATCTCTGCTGGCTTCAGCTATGTTTAACAGCCTTGCTGGTAGGACGGGATTCCCTTCCTTCCAAACATGTGCTTTTACATTGCAATCACCATCTTGCCATGCCTGTCTCAATGCATGACCTGGAGGGAGAGGAGGCATGATCATACCTCCTACCTTTGCAGAGCAGCACGTCCTGCTCAACTGCAGTTGACCTCCACAAACTTCAGCCAGGTGAAAACAGCAGTGTCTTTTCCTTGCTGGAGCCACACATGGACCTGATAAAAAACCCACCTCTGCAGGGCAGAAGTCCAGCTTTGGGTTCAGCCTTGCCAGCCATGGCTCACTTGATTTTCTGTATGGCATGAGATATAGTTTACTAACCTATTCCAAGGCGGTGGAGTCTGTGGGTGCTGCCTGCATAAATGCTGCAAGCCATGGAAGGCAAATTTATTTGGGATCTGGTAGTAAAATGACTTGATGGGACACACTGCAGTTCCCAGCTTCTTGGTCACCAGCTTCAATCTCCAGGAGGACCACGGGCATAACAACCTGTGGTCAGAAGCTCGACAGCGTTGGAGCTTAACTTGATTTTAAGGTCTGCATGGAGAGAGTATTAAAGCGAGGTCTCCGTGCTGCAGGGCTGACTGAGCCGGGAGACTCGGTTACAGAACAAGGTCCATTAGCGCGGGAGGCAGCGCAGATGCTATCTGGCTGCGGTATTATCCCTCGCTGTTCTAACGTGGCTCTGGACAGTTAAGATCTTGATGACATTATGAGCGGGGCTAGGGGCAAACTGTGGCCACAGCCAGATTAGTGGCGCACACAGGGCCTGGCTGGGGAAGCGCTCTCTGCCAACACAGTCGCTCGCTGCTGTTGCTGCTCCTTTTCCGGGCTGTCCTATCCCTGCTCCGCAGCGCAGTGCCCCGTAGCTGTACCTGAGCAATCACTTGCAAACCATCACACTGAAATAAGGCAAATTTAAATAAAACCACTAAGGAAAGCACGCAACCCAGTTACGTGCCCAGCCGCAGCAACCAAGAGGCAGAGAGACGTTCACCGTTCACCGCTTTGCCTGGCCAAAGGTGCGATGGCAGGATAACCTTTCCCGTGGGTTCAACCCCGCACCTCCCAGCAACGCTCTTACCACCCTCAGCCCAGGGGCGGCTGATGTTTGCTTAAGCTCAGGCTGGTTTCACGTTTTCACAGTGATATGATAATTGCGTTTAGATAGCCCTGTCTCTCTCTGCTGGGCTTTCACAGGGCTCTCCTGGCCCCCAGCAGGGCTAATTTAAAAGCGGCTCCGCTCTCAATGATATGCCACAGTGTTTTCAAAAAGAAACAACCAGCAGTGGCTTTCTGGAAAAATAACAAAGGGACCCAATTACAAGCAAATGTGTTGAAGGGTCCCAGGGCCGTCTGTGGGCAAATTAGGGCCAATTAAAGGTCAAAATGATTTAAGGTATAAGGACAAGAGAGAGACGGGGAAACAATTGGTCAGATTCCTGCACAGAGTGTCTGTCTGCTGCTAGATTTGAATATGTTTTAGCATCCAAAATGTGGATAAACTTCAGAGCTGGGGTTACACCTGATTTTAAAGTGGGTAGTCTATACTTTTTCTTCCATCTGTGCTTAAAAAAGTGTTTGATGTGCTCACATTCAGCAGTTCACCTTCGAAGAGCCCCGCTGGAACCTGGCACATAGCTGCCTGCATGGCCCCTGTGCAACCTCAAACCCTTGGGCAGTGGTGAGCAGACAAGTCTCGTTGTCACCCAAAGGCTGTGCAGAGGATGTGCTCTGCCTATCCCTGCTGAGGAGCAGAGGGGACTCGAGTCAAATCTAGGCTTGGAGCAGCTCTTCCTCTCAGGTTTGCTCAGCTCAGCCCATATTTAATCATTTTCTTTGCAGAGTCAGATGGCTCCCCAGGGGAAACCTCCACCTGTAGTCCCATTGGTTCCATGACCTGCTGGCATGTCCACGGGCAAGCTGGCCATGGCTGTTTTGGGCAGATGGACTGCTGAGCCTTTACACTCACTTCCTGCAAAGGCAGCTTGAAACACAGGCATGGAAGACCCCCTGAGAGTTAATGCTCAACCACGTAATTTTTTTAAAGAATTTTTTTCAGCATTAGTAAACAAGACACTTTGGGATGATGGTTTGGAAATGTTTAAACAGTCTCATACTCAACTGAGATGCACAGCCCTTCTGTGTGAAATAGTCTTCCATCCTGCTACCCAGGCATCATAGCAAACGGAAAAGTAACTTTCCCCTAACCCAGTGACAGAGCCTCCCTCACTAGGATCTTTGGTTCCATGCCCTCATAGATGAGATCATCTTCACCCACTCAAAAAAGCCAAAATCTCATCCAGAAATGGTCCAGCACATGAATCTGTAAATGGGGATCTGACACCAAGTTTCCTTCCAGAATCAGTCCCTCTGCCTGCAGGCACCACAAATACCCCAGAAATGCTGCAACACATCCAACATGATAAATACTTTCACCAGATCTATTTAAAACTGGAGAACATGCTCAGCCTGCTGTGTTCTGTTGAATTTCAGCTGAACCCTATGGAGGAGATGGTTTTCTCATTGTCCTTTTTATCCAGAAACAGAGAAGCCTGGATAAGGTTTGAATTCCAGATTGCTTTCCCACATCTCCCTGGTTCACCATGGAGATCCACACGGACACTCAAAAGATTTAAGTGGAAAAGTGAGGGGCACTCTGCCTGCTGCAGCAGGGAGGGATGGCAGGGGTGGACCCTGGGCACAGAGGAGTGGGTACTGTATGGAACAAACCTACACAGGGGGATCTGGGTCTCATTTCAGGTTCATTTGACCATTGCTGTTTCATTTTAGTAACAGACAGAAATGTAAAGACCTAAAGCTCTAATTTTTTTATTATTATTTTTAATTTTTTTTCCCTCCCACCCAAAGAACAGAGGGGCCATTTGAAAAAAGTACACTGCATTTATATTTCCCACATTCCTTGGTGAAAAAGTGCTGAAATCCAAAGAAAGACTCAGGGCAAGGTAGTCCTACTGTAAATTTTGAGTAGCCCATGATACTGGCTGTTTTTTTAATAAAAAGTCAGCAAATAAAACCATTCAGGGAGAAATGGCACCACAAATGGTTTTACTCAATTATTCATCATTCTGTTACATCTTCATCATCCCCTACCTGAACCGTTTGGAAAAAGCTGATTATTGGTGACACATTTCCATGCAGGCTTGCTTAAAAACCCCACAAACAAACCTAAAAAAAAAGGGAAAAAAGCAGTTTAAACCCATCTTACAAATGGCTCAAAAATATCCAACCCCGTCCCATCTCCCCCTGCCCTCTTCCTACCATCTCCAGCTGGAAAAAGAGACCATAAAGCAGTTTTGTGCCGTCACATGTAAATCCCCTGTCTCTGTTAAGGCAAGAGATTAGCCTGTTAACAAAGTTACCTTGTCACCTACCCTGCTTAATCCTTGCATTTCAAAGTGTAATTTTATTGAGCGCTTTGGAGCTGAAATCTGGTGTGTGCTATTTATTTATTTCTTTACCTTTTTTTTTTTTTTAATTTTAATTCACCTGGAGCTCAAAGGATTTTTTTTTCCCCCTTGTTGAAACCTGGGACTTTTGTAAAGGCAACCCTTCTGCCAGTTGTATTAATTTTAATACATTTATTTAACCCGCTAGGGACTGAGGTAGTGCAAAGACTTCTCTCCTCCCCCTCTCCCCACACCTTTCCGAGACGACAGTCAGACAGTCTCCACACAGTGCCGTACGGCTGGTGGTGCAGCGGAGTATCCTAGCCATAAATCTGTCAATACAAAGAGAACAACACACACATAAAAAATGTGGCTAAAACCAAGAAATGTAGCATAATTACAGGTTCATTACTGCAAACAAAAGCATCCCCTGATCCCACCCCTTTGGCAGGGACGGGAGCAATTCAAACAGGCTCATTATGTAGTTACCTAGCCAGGGTCAGAGCCTCCTGAATAGCTGCAGTGGCTCTGCTTATTATCCGGCCCGGGACGCTGGGAATGCGCCCGTTCAAGCTGTGGAGGTGCAGGAGTACTGGGAGCAGCAAGGCTCCAGGTCTGCTCCTGTTAGGTCTTCCTACCTATTGTTATCTTCATCTTCAGAAGAAGATCTCCCCTTGTAATAGCTTTAAAGAGCAAAACGTGCCAGGCTGACAGCCTTGGAGACTGAAGTCTTGTGCTTATCTGCCCAGCGGGTACAGCATGAAAAGGGAAGATTGGGTGCAGCAACGGGCATGAGAAGGGGGACAACAGTTTCATCTCCATTGCCTGCTCCATTTCCTCTCCAAAACTGCATGCCACAAGGCTGGATGCTGGCTGGGTAAGGCATGCAGTGCCCACAGTCCATCCAGCAAATACCTCTCTGCTTGGAAACAGCTTGTACTGAACATGGGCTGGAAAAATCTCAATTTTCCAAATCATCCTCAATTTCCCAGAAGTTTGAAGGAATTCACAACACACTAAACCGGCATGTTGTCTTGGGCCAGCAGTCAAAACTTTTGCCCAGAACTCCTATTCCAGCCCTCTGCAAGCCTGTGCTCCATCCCACCACCCCTTCCCCACACCCAGATGGAGGCAGATGCACGAGCAGCCCAGGGATGCAGCTGGTGCTTTTTGGACATTTCCAGCCTGGGCTCCCTTTCTCACCGGGCCGGGAAGTGGTGTGAAGTCCCCTTTGACACCACGTGCCCCTTCCAGAGCCACAGCTTCCCTCTCCGGTGGCCTAAGAATTGAGGAACTCCAAACGGCACCGCCAAATATTCAGGGAACCTGACAGCCCCCTTCCCCTCCGCCTGCAGCAGCGGTGAGCACCGCTAGCGCACCCACGCTGAGCCTGCCTCCATCTATAACCCAAATGTCAAAACATTTCCTCTTGCAGCCCCATTCGTCTCGTGGAAGCTCCAATCCCAGGTCCTAGTCATGCTGCTTTTGGGGTCTGCCTTGCTGAGCTATCACTGCCACTGCCCCACTGTGCGCAGATAAGAATAGGCTGCTTCTTCTGACTCATTCAGCTAAAACAATGGAGCCACCAGAGGCCAAATTAATCCCTGGTGACTTCAGCAGAGCTACACCAGTCTAAATTTGGTCCCAAGCGTACAATTAGCACAGAGGAAAGCACAGTGTCATGACAGTCTCTTGGCTCTCCCTCCAGTCTCCCTTCACCAGGCTCACCCTCTCTGCAGACCAGCTGGGTGCTCCCTCTCAGCCACCCTTGTGCTCATGTCTTGCCATTTCTGGGCACTGAGGAGGGCACCCTGCAAGGGGAAAAGGCAACTCATCTTCAGCAGTTTTTGCCTGGGAAGGGCAGATCCTATTTCCCTCGGCAGACAGGAAAAAGATTTGGTCCTCCTGATCTTGGGCTGGCAAGGAAATGAAACCCATTCCCTAAAAATATGCCTGCAGGCATCCCTCCAGCACTGCGCATCCCCATGATGCCTTCAACTGGCAGAAAATCTCTCTCAGGTCTTATGTCCTGCCCCCTTTATTGGCATACAACAGGTCATTAAACTCATCCCTGACCAGCATTTCAACACCATCGTCATCACTATCATCAGTTCTGTGGCAACAAGGTTCCCTCTAGTAATAACTAAGCCACTGAACTACCCTTTTCCAGCATATTTGTATTTCAAATGCTGAGCAACTATGTTGGAAATCATACAGAAACTTTCTTTGGTGATTCATTTGACCAGGCACTATGAGAAGCAGAGGCATTGCCCATCTGCTCCTACCACCACACAGAAACGCCATGCGCAAAAAACAAAACGGGCAGAAAGAAATTAATTAAAAAAAAAATAGACCTAACCAGAACTTTTCAAACTCCCAAAACACTTCCTCAAAAAAATGGTTTGTGCGTCATGCATGAGCAGAGCTTGGATCACAGAGCTACTTCCACGTCCTGCTCTGCAGCAAGGTGTGGGGAATGCCGTGCCAGGAAGGACATGGGGTAGGCTCAGGGCTTTGCTCAAACTGTAAGAAAACTCCTGCTAACCTCAGAAAGTGCATGTGTGTGAGAAAAAAAATCAAGCAATGAAAAAACCATCTATGAATTTGAGAAAAAAAGAAAAGGGGAACAAAGAGTGGAGTGTGGGACTGGAGAAGGTCTGTGCTTGATGCCTTCCTCTCTGTGTCCCCCTGCCCCCTCTGGCTCCACAACCCAGAGCCTTTTCAAACATTCAGACTTCTCATTCCTTTGACAATTCTTCAAAGGCTCCAGGATTCGAGGGAACTTCCTGTTTCATCGCAAAACCTCGCTTTCTTTTCCTTTTCCAGACTATTAAACCCCGCGCTAACGAAGTGGTGTTTGCCGCGTGTCCCACGACCCTGCCTGCTGTGTGACATTAAAGTTACACCACTCAAGGTGTTTTGGTCCTTACAACCCCCTTCTGACCCCCTGAGTTTACTGCAGAACAAAGTCTTGTTAAGCTCAACACTGGAAAACATACTTCCTTCCTCGCATGCCCATAGCGGTTGTTTTAGCGTTGTATGGGTTTCATGTATTATTTTGTTATTGTAGGGTTGCTGGTGACAACTGATCTGCACACACTGCTTTGTCATTGTAGGGTTGCTTTAAAATCCTAGACTCCTGGCCTTAGTTTTATTCATTTTAGGAAAAGGTAGTTTTTAAGGGTTGAATAATAAACATGTTTAAAAGCATATCAAGACAGTGAGATGTGGCGGGGAGAGGAAATCCTGTCAAATCTGGGGCCTTGCCTGCCTGAGCTGTGCCCCTCGAGCATGTCCTCGCCTCTGCTCTCCCGCGGCTGCCACGACCCGCAACCTCCCGGCAGCAGTGACCGACTTCTGACAGTCGGCATTTATGCAGTGCATATTAATGTCGTTGTGAAAACAGCCCAGCATTAACAATTCTCAAAGGCTTGAGTTACTGTAAAAATCTGCACCAGACGTGGAGTTTAAAAGTTCAGATGAAGGAAGAGGTGGAACAAGAAGAAAAGAGCAGGGGGGTGGAGAGGAGTAAAGTGCTGACTTGAATGATGGCGCAGGGCTAATGGCTCTCAGTGTGACGGGCAGGCATCACCCCAAGCAGGATCCCCAGTGCTGCCAGGGAACACCTGGAAGGGCTGCTGGAATGGCTGCTGGAATCCTTTTCTCTGTTTGCTAGTGGGTGACCAGGTAGCAGAAAGCATTTTGGAAATCACAAACATTCAACCCAGCACCCACCTCACCTACACCATCCTTTAAACCTCCTAAACTTGACCATTTAGATCAGTGTCAGAGTCCAATCCCTGACACAGCTCAAGGGCAGAGCACAGCAGTGATGGTGCACAGGCCAAGACCCTCACCTTGCCCTGGAATCATGTCTGGGTCTTGTTTTCCTCAATCACTAAGGGAAGGGGGAAACATGAGTTTGAGCAACACTCTGCGTTGCAGAAACATGCGACAGTGCACCCTTCCCAGCAGAGCATCCACAGCTCTGCTGTGAAACGAGAGACCGAGAAGACAATGAAATTAAGGGGAAAGACTCCTGTCAAGCTAAATAATTAAGTCCCAGGGTACATAATTGATGGGCTCTTGATGTGGACCCTAAATCATTTACAAGGCTGGTGAGTAACCCGACATGTGCAGCTCTGGCATTGCAACAGCGAGGGACAAGCATCCCCTGCAGCAGGGCTGACTGAGTAGGTCACACTGCCTGGGAACGGCTCCACAGAGGCTTGGCTGAGTTGGCATGCTCCACCCATCCACTCCCACCCTTCCCCAGCTGCTGTAAGCGGGTTGCTCACCATCGGACCATCCCACTTGCCCGGCATTGTGCTTTGGTAGACAAGAGTAGCTCCACCAACCCAGGAAACAGGTTGGACATGGCAGGACAGGGCGGTACAAAAGGGAGGTGCTGCTGTTTCTCTGCCAAGATTTTTCAACCAGCTTCAGCTGAGCACAACCTCAGCTGAATCCTAAACATCAACATAAGCTACCCAGCACCACTGCAACTCACACAGTTTTTTTCCACCATCAGGGAGTCAAATAGGGGCTTGCCTGTAGCACATGCACATGCTCTGCTGGATACAGATGTCCTTGCCAGCTCTGCTTGGGAGCAGCTCTTTCAAACTGCTCCTCTCCCTGCAGCTATGCTGATCCATGCCCCTAACCCAGAGAGATGAAGCAATCAATACATAAATGAACCGCTGGACTAAATAGGGCCAGTGGGGACAGGGCTGTACTGTGGACACAATCCCTGGGGGTTCTCTGCCTGGGCTGAGGCAGAGGATGCAGACACTGCAGCTGACTGCACTATCCCATAAGAAAGACATCAATCTCAAAGGCTTTTTCCACTGTCAGTTATCTGCAGTGCTCTTTCCTGCCCCATCGGTTGCAGAAGTCAAATGGCACCAGGCATTCCTATTCTGGTATTTTTTTCTTCTCTTTTCTTTTTTAATTCCTTTGATCTTTTTACACTCCATCATCAAGAAAAGCTCTCTCTGCCCTTCTCATGCCTTCTTGTGACCCTGACACCTGCCTTGCAGGAGCACCAAACATGCCCCTAATCTCCTGGGCATCACCAGCTGCCCAGCCTGGTGACAAGAACATGGAGCAGGAGCACAACCCAGGGCTGTCTGCTGTCATGCAGACTGACCTGGAGAGCAGCATGCTGGCTCCATGCTGAAAAATATCACTGTCCCTCCTAGTTGCCCCCTGCTCCCACTGTTTTGACAGTCGGCTTGATGGCCTGAGTGTGTTAGCAGAGTCATCCACAGCCCCCACCAGCTCCCCTCCATGCTGTGCCCACCCCAGGCATGCGCCGTCTGCCTGACACTGCCTACAAACTCTATTAGCTTTGTAATTAAAAACAGCTGTAATCTGATCAGGTGGAGATCACGGTTACAAAATGAAGGAAGCCATTAGCAGGAAATGTTGTGGTTCAGGCAGACATCAAATCAGTTTAAAGAGATTGGATTTCATTGTTTTTATACAGTTACTCCATTACTATAATGCACTGGGTCCATTTAAGCGGCTGGCTCGGAGGAGTGCTCATAAGGCAGTAGTGACATCTATGTGAAATGAACGGCATAAATGGCAAACTCTGAGGAGATAGCAGTGAATTTACACCCCTTGCTCTGTGGTGAATATTAACGCACCAGGAGCTGCTGGAGTGAGGTTTATCGGGGGCTGGTTTTCTCTCCTCTTCCTCCAGTCCCCATTGGTGTTGCTGGTGCGTCTGTGGGACTGAGAGAGCCTTCCCAGCGGGGATCGGATTCAAGAACCATTCCTCTTTCCCCCCAGCCACAAACCAAACCACAGGTCCAGTTTCTCAGTAGCGAGGTAGAGTGAGAACTGAAACCACAGCAGCCACATTGCTTTGCTTCCTCCTGGCCTTTTTGCCCCTGTGTAAACACCAGCCAGTCAGGACAAAAGCAGGAGAGTAAAATATTTAGGTTCTCACAAGGGATGTTGCCCTTTTCCTCTATTTCCCGCCACAAAAAAAACGGGGAAGCAACCTGTGTTTGAGAGCATTAGACTGGCCCAAGCCCAGTGAGGTGCATGAGGTGGCCCAGAAGCATTGCTATCAGGAGGGGCTCTCTTCAAAAGCTGCTGGCTCCTGTTTTTAGTTCAATGCTACCCTGAAGCATGCAGCCAAGATACAGCTTAGATACCTGTAGAAAATCCTATGCTGAGAGGCCCATGATGACTCCTGACTTCTGCAAGGCTGATGGTGGTGGCTGGAGGAGTGAGGAAGATACAACATGGGGGTTTTTATGGTATTTTGGGGTTTGCACAGCACCAGTGGAGGCAAGGCTGTTGGGTCAAGCTGGACCAGCTTTCTGTGAAAAAGCACAGCCAGAAGCAATGTGAGGGAAGGGTCGTGTTCCCCTGATTCCAGCCCATCCTGTGCTCTGAGCATAGGCACCAATTGGTACCTCCAATTGCTCTCTCAAGAAAAGCCACCTGTGGTACCACATAGGTTCATTTACCTGTTCCATGCCTTATAGCTTCCTTCCAGCAGGAAAATGCATCATGATGCAGCTGGTAAAGGGTCTAAGATGAGGAGGGTGTTAAGGAGATGCAAATATGATAAGAGCCCGCTGCCAGGAAGGGAACTGTGACCATACCATGGTCCTGCGTGAGCAGTATAAGGACTCTTCAGGCAATACAGAATACAAATACCTCCCTACCCTTGCCAATCTCCTAATCAGGGAAAGAGATAAAAAGTGCCCTGCAGACAAACGCTTAGGCTGCCTCCTACCCACCACACTGATCTGAGCACACAGAGCCCCCACTCCAGTCAAAACCCTCTTGGTTATCGCTAAATCCCTCTTGGCTAGAAAATGGCTCTGTCATCTTCATACTAATCCAGTTCCCATGCAAACAGGCAACCTCTTTCCTTCCCTGCCACTGCTTATTCCCTTCGTCTCCTGTCCTCCCCCTCTCCCTTTTCACCCCAAACTGTATCAAATGCATCAAAGCCCCAGTAAATTATGTTCCCTCTGACCTGCTGGCAGCAAGTTCAGCCACAGTACATTAACAGAGGAGAGGCTGAAGTTTCATGGTCAGCAACAGCAGAAGCGGAGGAGGAACTGCAGGCCTTGTCACTGCATTGCTTTTGCCTTTAGAAACAATGTTTTCAGCCAAGTTCAGCGGTATTCAATGCTGAGGTTTCGGGCTCAGCCTGTATGGGAGAGTGGGGGCAGCTGTGAAGCTGGGAGTTGATTTCGGAGCAGCCCCCAGAGCTGCCTGTCCAGGCTGGGTGGTCTGACCCAGTGCTGTGATGGCATCACCTCCTGATAAATACCTCTGGAGACAACAAGCTGGACAGGGGTTTTCCAAGGGAAGGGCAGGAGATGCTGACTGAATTGTTGCAAACCCCTGTGTGGGTGCAGGTTTACTCTCTGGGGCTCACAACCCACACTGGGCTGATTACGACCTCCTGAAACACTCCCTGCCCTGATGGTTTCCCAGGGATGATCTGGGCTTTGGAATTCGTGAAACTGCATGTGCAATCTGGGCAACTGCACATGGCTTTGGGTTTGCTTGCAAATGATGCCCATGTCTTCGCTGATGATTGCTGCTTAGGTTGAGACTTACTGCAGGTCATGGAGATCTTTTGGGGGAACATTGTGGGCTCAAGCTGGATAAGATCACTAGTGCCTTGGTTTCCTGCCAGTTGTTCCTGACGTGTCTGAAGTTGTGATGCTGAACATGCTCAGCATCAATGCAAGCCTTGGTGACAGCAGCCTTGGCACCATGTACACAGCGACCTGTGTCAAGAAGGGGAATGAAACTGGAGAAAAATGCCTGCAGCATCTCTGGCTCTTACACACTGACTCAAGATGTTGATGGTGAGGGATGTAAACCGATGGTAAAACACCCTGTTGCTGATAGAGAAACAGAGGTGAGCAGGCACTGGCCATCATCTCACAGAACTGAGGCAGTTCATGCTCTCGTGTCTTGGCTGCAGGGCTCTTTCTGCTGCGACTCTGGGTGTCATGCAGAGTTTGGAGCATCCTCCTCTGAAATCGCTGTGATGGCCATGCCAATCCCCAAAGAGGCGGCATCAAATCTGGAGCCTGTGAAGACATTGCCAGTGAAATAAATATTCGGGAATATTTTTAGCCTGCTCTTGTTCAGAGAGAATTTCTTTGTGTCCTTCTGAGGAGCTCGCCGGATCTTTCATCGGTTTGTTTTTCTCATTAGCCGGCATAAGCTTTGTTCTTATTTAATAAAGATTAGGATCTGCTGCCTCCAGCCCTCTCTTCTTGCTCCTCCATCAGGCCCGTGGGGGCTCAGACTGCAGTGACATGTTTGATGTTGGGCCGTGGATCTTGAAATGTGGGACAGAAGCTGTCCAGGGTCTCACATTTGCTTCCCCAAAAAGCCCTCTCCCATATCGCTTCACCATGGCACTGCCACCCTCTGCAGAGAGCTGTCCTGCAGCAGGAGATGGGAAGGGGATGGGACAGAGTGATTGGAAATGGCTTTCTGGATCATCCGGAGGTTTCCAGACTCAGCTGGCTCGAAGCATTGCAAAGGTCTTGGTCTGAGCCATCACCAGACAGAGTAGAAGGAAAAAGGGAACAGCTGATACAGCCTGTGCATGAATCTAATAAAACAGGAGTCATGCCATAAATGGGGGAATGGCTTCAGAGGTCAGAGAGATGTAACGCTCTTTACATATGATTGAATTCTCCTAGTTATCAGAAAAGTAAAATACCTGCTTTTCTTTCTTGTGCTGAGCCATTCCTCAGAAAGGAATGAGCTTAAAACTACAACAGGTATGAACCCGAATGAATTTTATAAACTCCCACAAGAAGGCAGTGGGGTCTTCTGAGCTTTGAAATTTTCTGCTGACAGCCCTTACTGCTCTGTGCTGCTCTGGTAGGACTATGAGGGCATCCAACCAGAATGGAGGCTGCTGTGTGCCAGCAGAACACTTGAGGGGCTGGACTGATGCCATATCCTAAGAAAGGGACAGCAAGGGGCTGAGTTCTGCCTGTGATGAAGGCAGGACCTGTGTCCCAACTCAAGCTCCTCCTTATTCCATCCACTGCCGACTGCATGGACCAGCTGGGCCATTGCTCTGCACCTCAGTGTAGCCATCTCTAGATTATATTTACCTTGTAAGAAATACTGTGGTTGTTTACTTGTGGTAACCTATATAATTAAGCTTATACAGATCCAGTGCTATTAATGTTGCTATATGTTAACGCACTTCTTTCTTGGAGATTTTGATTTAAAACCCCCTCCACACCTTTAAACATTCACACTTGGTACAAAGGCTTCCATTCCAGCAGGAGAGCCTGTTTTGCATATGCGTAACTTTGAAGGGGATGAATAACTTCATGGCCAATAACATTTATAGCTTTGCCTTGCACTGGGAGATAAGGGCAGAGGAACGCAGGGCTCCAGGGCAGGAGCTGTTTGCTGAGAGGGGCCGGGAAGGAATCCAGTCCCCACCCTGCCGGAGACTTACCTGCGCCCAGGTGTGCAACGGCCGTGGCGCCGATCCCCGCCAGCCCAGCACCAGCCGCTGTGTAAGGCTGGATACCAAACCTCCTAGCTCATTCTGGCATAGCTGGAAGGGGAGGAGGAAGGGGGGGACAGGGGAGGAACAGCAGGGAAGGCAAATTTTAGAAATACTTTTTGAACAGTCACAGTTGTAAATGAACTTACCCTCACCATGTTTGTGTCACTTGTGTTTGCTGCCTGGGGCTGTGTGAGAGCACAAGTTTTCCTGGCATGACTACTCTTGGAAAATCAGCTTCCAATCCATATATGATAGTATTCATCAAAACCACAGTTCTAATTTACATGCAGTGATTTCCATGCCAGAAACCATGCTGCCGTCCAAGCTGGGAATAAAAATGCCGCCCTGTGACTTCCCTGCCCAATCACAACCAACCAATGCACTTCAAAACTCAAATATTTTCCAGGGATTATTTGCAACCCACAGTTTAGAAATAGAAAATCTTCCCCAGATTTATGTGGTGGCCCAGCACCATGACTGCACTCAGGGAGGTTTCCTGATAGGTATTTCCCGAGACACCACAAAGAAAAAACAAACAAAGCCTTGAGAACTAAATCTTTCAGATCCACAATTTCTTAAATATTCTTCATTCATTTTTTTTCTCTTGTTTTCTCAAGAGCCTTACACCATGCAATAGAGACAGGTCACCAATGCACAGGGAGGAACCTGGCCCTTTTAACCCCCTTCTGCCCTGGCCAAAACCAGGGTGAGGTTCTCCTTCATCTCCCTGTCCTGAACACAGCCCAGTGACCTGTTTCCTCTGCTCCAGCCAATGCTGTGCTCTGTGCAATGGAGCAAAGGTTGGTGTGGTGGAGACAGAACCCTTAATAAAGATAAAATCTATTTCTAATGTCTATAAAAACCAAACCCAAATTCCCAGTTACTCCAACGTGAGCTGTGGAGATGGAGTAATGGAGAATGGAGTTATTTATTAATAGAAGGGCATTTCAGTAGAGATGGGAGGATGTGATACGGACCAAATGGAGGCATTTACAGAAATAATGCTCAGGAGGTTTTATCCAGCTTGACCAGGTGTCTCAACACCATGTCCTAAGAACAGTTGTCTCCCATTGCTTGAAAAGAGTGTTTAGGGGAGCTGCATGCTCACAGAGCCCTGCCATCACTCAACCCGTTTCCCTCAGACCTGGTTCTCTTTTCCATCTGGAAGTGGAACCAGAAGAACAAGCATGGAGGGTGGTCCTGTTCTTGCTGCATTTTTTTGGGAAGCAGTGTGATGCTGACACATTGCCCCAGCTCAGACTCAGCCCCCACACACCCAACCCAAGGCAGAGGGAGCCGCAGCCCCTCCAGCACTCTCCCCACCTTTACCTGCCTGGGCATGGAGCTCCAGGGTCAGAAGCCTTAAAAATTTCATGAGACCCCATTCAGATTCCTACCGCTGCCTTCTGCAAAATTTGTCTCCCTAAATTTCTAGCTGAACCCTTTTCAACACACACCTCTTCCCTCGCTTGGCAAGCAAACAGTGCCGAAATTCCCACTTGCCTCTCCCTTGCAGCCCCTTCTGGAGCGGCTCATTAGCCATGCAAATAAAAAATGCTCTGAGAGCCCGATGGCCAATTTCTCCCCTGCACTGGCAAGGAACGACAATTCACGGGGGTCTTCAGGGAGCTGGGACGGAGGGAGGGAGGAACGCGGCACAGCGTGGCTGCATGTGGCAATCAAGCTTTCCCACCGCCACCCGTCCCCAGGGAGCATCCCCGCTCCTGCTGTGGAGAACCAGCGGCGTCTCTCCCTCCACCTTGTTAATCCCCTTTCACTGTGCTCCCGCGCTCCACTCTCCACCCTGACCCCACAGGAGCCCTGGGAAAGCAGCGCCCAGTCCTCGCTGCCCCTTCTCCTCTCTGCCTCACTGTCAAGCGGCGCGGGGAGGGGAGGGAGGAGAAGGGGAAACGTGCGTTTTCTTAATTGATTTTGGTGAAAGAGGCAAGCAGCCGCCACACTGTCAAATTAATTAGTTCCAGAGCCATTTGCAGTTATGAGCCACGTAAGATTAGTGGTCATTGCGTTTTGGTGCTAGGGAGCGGCGGGGGAAGAAGGTTTTCTAAGCCTTTTTTGCTCTTCTAGCCTTCCTTAAAAACACAGTAGAAAATAAAAGAGAAAAGACCCCTGGCCCCAGGGCCAGCTCCTGTCCTGCCTCAGCACAGAGGATGGGGGCGAAGTGGCCAGTTTGGTCCCTCTGACATTCTCTATCCCACGTTGAACAAAGCGGGCACTTCGCTGCAGCTCTGACCAGGCTCTCCCCTACTTGCAAGGGCTGGCCGTGTCCTCCGTGTCACACCGCTGCCATCCCCGCCTAAACGTGGTGGCAACACCAGCTCCCACATCCCCGTCAAAGCGTGAGGGTGGACGGGCAGACACACCGGGTATCACCCCCGGCGATGCTTGGCCCCTTTTGTCCCCTTTTGCCCTCCCTCCTCCGAGAGCAGAGTGGGCAGAAGACTGCAGGAGAGGCTCCGAAACCCCGGGGTGCGGCTCACGGGGCTCAGATCCCCGATTAGATGGGAACGCCTGCTGCAACCTGATAACAAGGCAGCATCTGACAGGGAGGCTCCGGCAGCGCTCCCTGAGTCGAACAGCGCCTATTGTTTCAGGAGATATTACCCCGCACGCATGCTTACATCTGGATATCGATAAGCGTGCCTGTTTATGCATAAACACAGTACAACATGCAGCCACATACCTCTGCATTCCTCCGTCCCTCCCTCCTTTCCCCCCTCCCCTTATTCCTTTATCTCCCTCTCATCTGCTCTTGCCTGTTAAACGTTATCTCTGCTCTGCATTCAGGACCGAGTCCCGGGAAAGGGCAGTTCTGGTGGGTCACATAAATGGGGTGCTGGGGAATGGCAAACATTTCAGGTGAATTTCCAAAGTTTGCAAGGGTCTGGGTGGAGGGAAGCAAGGGAAGACAGTCTTGTCAGACCAAAACACTGCCAAATAGACTCCAGCCAGGGTAGGAAAATGCAGAACGGTTTAGCCAATGTATGCAGTGTGTTTCCAAGTCTGCTCAGGCAGGACCACTGCCTCTGGGTGCACACCCTGAGCTTCATCTGCCCAGCCACGCTCCCAGGCAGTAAACCTGCACACACAGCCCTACATTTGCATGTGCTCTGGTGGCATCAATGCCACATCTACTGCAAGTCAGATCAAAAAGCAAAACAGCAGAAAAGTGGATTTTACAGTGATTAAAAATTATTTTACAAATATAACATCCCCTTTTCCTGTTGTTCGTTTAGGTAAAAGAAGGTCTGAAAAATGAGCAAACACCAGGTGTACACAACACCACCCTCAGCATCTAGAGCTGCCCTCAGGAGCTGAAGCCACACAGCCATCCCTGAGACAAAACACTGCTGAAACTGTCAGCTCAGGCCTGGACCCTGGGAAATGGGAAACCTCCAGCGACGCCATCTGGGAGGCCCAAACCACTTTCTTCAGAGAAACATGAAAGGAACTTGCGGACTTGGCTTCACTGACAGGCTGGTGTGCATTATTGCAAGCATTGCCATTGGCGCCTGTGCTGGATCCTAAAAATGAGCCCTGGTACCTAGAAGAAGACTTGGCACTGCCCCACACATGCCATTGAAGTCTGGGGCTTGTCCTGAGCCATCCAAAAGCACAGCCTGCCCCAAGCACCGACCCCTGGACACTTGCACAGGGATGGGGATCCACGAGGTCTGCACCAACCAACTGCCAAGCCCACCCCCTCCACACTTACTGCCTACTAGGGGCTTGGTGCATTTGACTGGGGAGAAAGTCATCCTATGGCATCTGCTGTTGTCCTCCCAGGATTTGTCTCCAGTTCTCCTTGCTCAGACTGTGTCATAAGCTTTGCTGCCAGCAGGGTGGTACTTGGTGGGTGGTGCATCCACGCATTGGCTTCAGTGAGGGCTCCCAGACTAAAAGTTGTGTCCTTGGCATGGGCTGGACCAATCCTAGGAGCAGGCTGGTTTCCAGCTCTCCATCTTCCTACGAAAAGAGGAAAAAGCACGTAATGACAAAGGTGCTTACAACACCTAGGCAATTTATTTAAGGAACTTTGTCCTGGACAAACTCAGTGACAGCCATGACCCAGCTGGAGGAAACTAATCAACAACTCACACCAGAATCAGTTCGACACATTAACCGCTCCTCCAAAAAGCCCTCCTCAGCCCTCTGCTTATAGGGGTCACCCAGCTCCAAGGTGGGAGACACAAGTGGCATAAGCTGGTCCAGCACTAGCACTGGTTTCTGGGCTGAAACAGCAGCAGGGAGTTCATGCCTGTACATAAGCAGCAAACTAACAGTGGGCACAGGCAGGATGGCATCTCCAGCCACATGCATTGGGAGCCAGGCAGGGCAGAAGGGCTCTCTGGAGAGCAGGGGTTTGAGCAACAAGAGCAAGGACAACTCATGAGCCCAAGGCAGTGTGGCTGTACTGCATGTAAGCTCTCGGGACCGGGGCTGTATACTGAATTTATGAGCTCTTAAGTCATCACATTTACAATTTATATTCTCCAGTCTTTTAATCTCGGCAATAAACTCGGACTAAACCTTTGCTGAGGCAGTGTGGAAATTTCACTGTTCCCGGCAGCCCCATATACAAGGTGCCCATAGGCAGGAGCAGATCAGGCTTCCTGACAGCTTTAGCAGGGGCTCTTCTCCCTTCTTTGCTCCCAGTAAAGTAATCTGTAATTGATCAGTCCCTCATATGTTACATGGGTCGTTCAGGCCCCCCTTCTTGGATGTAGGTATAACACACTAGCAAATACTGGGGGACAAACACTTACATGGCCCCTTACCATCCCTCCTACCTTCTGGAGAACAAGACTGCTTGCTTTAATCAAGGGGCTTCAGGTCTACGTGCACATCACCCGGACCCTCACCTAAGTCATATATCACATTGGACTCCCCCCTTCCACTGCAAACCAGCACCACTGGTGCATTTTTATCCACCCACAGTTGCTTTACTTCAGAGGTCCACATCAGCAAAACTATCTCCAGAAGGTTTCCTGCTGGAGTGCTGGCTCTCAACAGGGACTAGTCTCCAAAGCAAATACCTTCTTCACAAATAAGCCTAAAACTGAGATGAAACTAACACTAGTAAAGCTACTAATGGAATCAGTCCCTCCCTGTTTGGACGAACCCCACACTTTCAGAAGAGGGTGGCATCATTTCTGCAGAATGCTTGAGTGGCCTCAAATAACACACTGAACTGTCAGGCACAAGCCCAAGTGATGGCGTGAGCCAGCACTGAAATAATGAGAAGCTGATCTACAGCTTTTCCCCTCTGGTTTATTAAATGAATGCTCTACATACCACTTCCCACTGACTGGAGACAGAGAGAAAATCCCAGAACAGTAACTCATCATCCTTTCTTCCCCTGAGAAGATTCAAGGCTGTGGCTATGTATGGATGTTGTGAAGTGATAAAGTTGCTGCGGCTTCACGAGTTACCGCACATCAGCTGAACTGTGCCATCTGACCATGCTCCCGGCTCCCTGCAACTGGGTGGTAAAACATGTTCGCTCACGATGGGGCTGGAGCAGGTACACCGTCGCAGGCTCCAGATAAGCACACTCTGCTGATAAGCAGGGCCTCATTAAGCCCCAGGACTCAACGGCTTGCAATGCAATCCTTGGCCCAGAAGTCCCTCCTCTTTTCAAGACGCACTCCTCAGTCATAGAACTAGCAAGGGAAACCGCTCTGGGAAGGCGGTCAATACTGAATTAATTCCTGGGTATTGCATGAAGAGGGTGGAGGGCCAGGGGACCATTCCAAAGAAGAGGAACGGTGGAAGGACCAGTCAGCTTTGTTGCTGAGTACAACTTCAGCATAGCCACTTCTGGATGAGGATACTGCAGATGACACGTGGAGATGACCCTGTGAATGAAACCAAAGTGCTCTGAATTCTGCAGGGGTCAGAGTCCATGGACACAAGTTACAGCAGCATTTGGACTTTCCATGACTGGAGCAAGGTCTTGCCCCAGGCGTGGGGAATGATCTAACAGAGAAAACATGTCAGGCCCACTATTGACTTCCCTAAGTAAGACCAGGTCTCCTCTTTGACTTCATACCTCAAAGAAGAGGTTTTGCTAGGTTCCTATGCTTCCCCACCATCACTCAGAAGAGCTGGTTGTCTTCTTGCCTGGACCTTGGTTTAGTCTCAAACCCCAACCTGAGCATCAGAAAAGCTGGATAAAGACCCAGCTCCCTGGATATTCTTTCAGCTCTGTGTCCCAGCATCTGGGCATCCCTCCCAGCCAGCACTCCACAGAACCACCCCAGCTCCCACCCCACAGCCAACCTCTGTCCTGAGCCCGACACATGGGATCAATGCACAGGACACGTTGACCTTCTATCCTGCCCATGGAGTGGGGAATCCATATCATTTAAACCTTTTCTGCTCAACATTCACAGCTGGGAAAACAGCAGGCAAACTCCTGACCTCCCAAAACGAAGCACCAGGCACCTACCCCTCTCTCCTCTGCTCTGTCCAGACACTCTTGGGGTGGCAGCTACACACATTCATGACAGGTTCTGCTTACCTAGCCATTGCTTTTGTATTTTGAGAGGTGAGGAGACATTCTTCAGGGCAAGTTTGCTATTTATTTTTCAGTCTTGTTCTGAAGTCAAGCAGGTCCCTCTCTTATGCCACAGCAGGAGGTTGGCCCAGTGCGCCCATCCCTGCCCGTGCTCCCCGGGAACACGGCTCCGAGGGTGAGCACAGCGTCCCCTCCAACAGGGCTGCCCCACAGGGGGGCTTCTGATGACAGTTTGACTGGTGGAGCGAAGCACGACTCATGTTTGTTTGGATAGTCGAAGAACTTGGAACAAATGTCTCTGACTTGCTTGGCTTAGATAAAAGGACCCCAGCCTTGTCACAGAATCAACGGGGCTGGTGAGAAACCACTCATGTAGAACCCCTCTGCCCTCAGACCCCTTTAAAACAGAAGAAAACACAATAGTAACAACAATAACAACAATAATAATAATAATTGTTTAGATTGGAAAAGACCTTTAAAATAATTGACTACGAGCATTAACCCAATGCTGCCAGGACCACCACTAACCTATGTTTTTCAGTGCCACAACTACGTGGCTTTTAAATACCTTAGGGACACTGCCATAGACATCAGCCTGTTCCAGTTTTTTACAGTCCTTTCCATGAAGAAATTTTTCCTGTTATCTAATGTAATAAATAATAATAAAAAAATAATAATAGAAAAATATTTCCACAACTTGGAGGCACTCAGTCCTTTCTGGACTAGGGCTCATTGGGGTTCAAAGAGTAAAGTCAGGGTCTGAGGCTGCACAATTAGGGTCACCTGTGGTCCGGGTGACCAAAAGCTTGGGACATTTTGCTGCTTGGTGTCCTGTGTTTTGCTCCCCATCCTGACCTGACTGACAGTCCCTGCCCTCGCAGACCCAGCACTTGGCTGGGAGGGAAGAGCAGGCTGGACATGGCAGTGCCTGGAGCAGGGAACCAGGGGGACAGGGACTGCTGCATCCACATCCATCTGGCATACTGAAACAGCGAATGAAGGAAAAGGAAGGAGGGGGTGGGTAGAAAAGAAAATCCCAAAGATCCTCGGATAATAAGCACCATTAAGGTTAGTCTGTCTCATGATTGTTTCTTATTAAAAAGAGACTGTACTTTATCTGTGCAGGATATGCTGTTTGGATGAGGGAATTAGCAGAGTGACTGCCTCCATATCATCTAATTAGCAAAAATGTTGATAAGCAGATACAATCACATATGATTAGGATCCTTTTAAAAAGCCACTCCATTAATTAAATAGACAGAAAGGCCGCCTCCAGCCCTCGCGTGCCACTGATTAGAATACAAATATTTACACTAATCTCACCTCCATCAGCCATGGGACACTTTTGAGTATTTTTAGTGACATCAGATTACTATTGATTTTCATCCCCAATGTCAGACCATTTTGTTAGTATCTGAAAGTGCTGCCTTCAGTTTCGGATGCTTTAAATCATGTTAAGGGTTTATCTTAATGACGCTGCTGATAACCACTGTTCAGGTCACTCGTACTTTCTCTTCAAAGAACACAGTCTGGGCTGGTTTTTATTGTTTGTACTTGAGATTTAAGATACGAAAAACATTTCTCATTTCAAAGCCTTGGTTTCTAGGGATGGGACTGCCAGGATAGTTTGGGTCTAGTTACTTGGTGTGTGCAAGTCTCATTTCCCTTTCTCCCTGCCTCTCCTTTCTTTTTTTCATTGCAAACCCTTTTTGCTCACAGCACTGGCCTACCTTGGATGGCTGCTAATCTCTGACGCCTGCTGCAGGCAGCAGACAGACAGGCAGTGAGCATCCTCTGTTCAGGGATGACAGGAGAAAAACACTCCCTACTCTTCAGATGGGTAGGATGCACTAAAACCAAGACAGATAACCCAGTGCGCCAGCCAGTCTGAGATGGGCTCTCATCATCAAAAGCAAATAGGGGAGGAGATGCTTTGCAAAGACACAGCATAAAGCAGAGTCACCTCCTTCCTTCCGTGCACAGTCCCACTCCCTGTAGTAGATAACTGGTCTGGGACCTTCTCCAAGAGACTTTTCTGATGTCCCATTTTCCCTTCTGGGTAACAGAGAGTAGGAACAGCAATTCCTCTTCAAATTTCTGCCAAGCATCTGCGCATGAACCACGCTGGAAGTGGCTAAGAGCTGTTGGCACCTTTTGGGGACTTGTGAGTGGTAAGCTTGGATCCCCCTCAAGTCCAGTGGACAATCTTAAAAAACCACTAGCCCAAATAAACAAGTTCCTTTGGTAAAGATTTCAAGCACAGCACTACAGTGTGTGAGCCATGCAGCCTTAGCTCTCCCCTCAGTGTAGAAGACCACTTTGGGATGCCTTGGGATTGCAAAGAACCCTCTGAGTTGAAATGGGCAGCAGCAGCTTGCTGTGGGGCCCAAATTACTTTTGCCATTGCTGCAGAAAAATAATTCATGTGGCACAACAACCCTGTAACTAAGAAAATTTCTTCTGTGCCAAAAGAGACAAAAGCTAAGTTCTCCCCAATGAGGCGAGCCCACAGGACCATAAGCTCCTTTGCTGCTTTGTGCTTCCTTCAGCTCCAGCCTCCAGACTTCCCTACAGCAACTTTTACTGCCCAAATATGACAAATACCTCCATACTACTGGCCCATCACTGACCAGTGAGAACACCAGCAATACAAAGACCTTCTCCAACGCATCAGCTGGGTCACCTTCCTCTCTCTGTCATCTTGCTTTCTCCAGGCTGACATGGTGCCCCTTTCCTTCATGGCCCTGCACATATGATGTATGTTAGGACAGCAGCCAGCTCATACGCTGCACATATGCTCTTTGGTCTGGCCAGCTTGAGTCCTTCCCAAAGTGTGGGATAATGGAAAGGAGGGCAGTGATTTGCAACACATGCTGCTATTAGTAGGTGTTTATGACACTGTGTTACAGACAGATGAGTTCTCATTACTGGCACTTCTTTGGAGACCTTCTTCATGCAACAGTTCCCTGCGAGGATATTGTATTTCCCACAGGAACGGCAAATCCAGGGAATAGAAACAGATGCAGGATAACCCTGGACTTGATCATCAGAGTTCAGCTCCTCAGGCTGAACTTGTCTGATAAGAACCCCAGGAACAAGGAGGAAGCTGAGAAGAAATTCAAAGAAATTTTGGAAGCGCACAAGGTTTTGTCTGACCCTGAGAGGCAATCACTCTTTGACAAGTCTGTTGAGGAGGGCAGAGTCCACAGAGGGTTACAATGGCTTCTTTGGTTCTCCTCATTTATTCTCCCATCACGAAGAGTTATTTGGAGGGAGGGATCTGTTTGCATATATTTACTGGAACCACTTAGGCATCAGAATCAATGGTGAAAACCAGCACAGTACAAGTGGAAGAGGAGGAAGCTCCAGCCCATGTACTTCCTTTAGGGAGTCATTTATGCCATGGAATTCATTCAGTCACAGAAAGATCCCCACCTACACCTTTAGTGAAACCACTGCTGGGCCACATGGACCCAGAACAATGATAAGCTATACTAAACTGATCAATGGCAAGACAATCAGCAGCTGGCCAATCTTTGAGAATTGGTATGAGAGAAAAGAAGTGGAAGAAGATGGCCAGATGAAGTCTGTGCAAATCAATGGGACAGAGACCCTGAATTCTTAATGTTGCCAGCACAAGCATTAACTACGAACTGTGGGACGTGCTCTCATAGCTCGACAGATGGGACCTACTGCAAGCAGTAGTAATAAATGCTGAGTTCACGGCACAAGCAATGCAGATTTTTCAATGGTTGGGAACAAGTATTTCACAGGTAAAAATATGGTTATGCTAAACTAAAGAGTGGGACTCTACTAAGCCTGTATGAGGTGATACATAGTGCTTGTTCAGCTAATAGGTATCATAGATACATGTGAAAGCAACCTTGCTTTGGTTTGCCAAAGAGACCAAGTTGATTAATATAGCAAGAGAAGACAGGATGGTTCATGGACAGGTAAGAGAACTCTAGGACAAGTTATGGGTCCCCTTCCCACTCTTTGAAATGCCAGTGTTGAAGTCAACCAGCTGAAAGAATAAAGTATTGTGTGGCCCTCGTACACAACCCTGAGATATAAGTGAATATCCTACCTTTGTTTTATCAGAAGATGTATATTCATTGAAAGAAAGGTTTTGCACACTGGCAAGAAGGTAGGTGGGGTTCAGTGGAAAATGCAGAGCACAGAGGACATGGAATGGCATAGGAAAACCAAAGGAAGGAATAAAATGTCATTCCTCAGACTGCAAAAGAAAATTGGGGCTTCCTTGAGAATGCCCTGCAAATTATGACCAAAGACCCTGAGAGAAGGGTTTGAAAGTGAGCAGGGAAAAGGTGAATTTGGCTCCTGAATTGGGATAACCTATATTCCCTCTCTGCTTGGAGTTGTTCAAACACAAAGAGCTAAATCCAAACCATGAGCCAACAGATTCCAGGGGGCTGATTTTAGCTCCCTCTTTGTGCAAAGCTGGATGTGGGGACTCAGATGGTGCTTTACCATCCTTATTGTCTTGCTTACAGCTGCAAGAGCCAGTTCACAATGCATTTCTTGCACAGCCTGCCAGCACACTGCTTTCGTCCTCCACTGAGCTAAGGAACGCGCTCCCCACATTTCCGCCCTCCCCTGTGCTGACATGAACTGCTGAGCCTTGTTTCTGGCTTGGCCAGATCACCTTGGGCGTTTAAAATCTTACACGCCTTTTAGTTTCGGTCCCACGCTACATCCCCTTGAGTTTCCCAGCTTTCCCTACCCACTGATGTCTCCCTGGAGACTGGAACTAGTTTTCAGGGACATTTTCACTCTAATCCAGATTGCAATTGCTGCCTGTGTTTGGGCAGGTCTTTGCATCTGTTTCCTCTGCTGTAAAATGGGAATAACAGACTCTCATGCTTTGAAGGAGCCTGTGAGGTAGTGTTGTTAATAAAGTACTCTGAGCATTAAGCAGGCTTGGTACAAAAATATTATTTTGGTCAGAGCAAACGCAAGTCAGTGTTTCTACCGATACTCTGTGGACACCACGTTCGTGAGAGATGGCTTCTTGAATTTACGTTCTGTTGCTTCAGAGGAAGTCCAAGGTAAAAAAAGACCGAAACAAATTAAAAAAAATCAACAAAAAACCCAAACTGCATATTTCAGATTGGAAACTGAAATGGTCTTTGATCAAAATAACATGTTTTGAAATCTGGACCAGAGTTGAATTCCCAGCTCCTCAACCTTTTCAGCTTTCCAGTGCTAAAACTTTTCTTCAGTCTTGTCTCTAATGAGATATTTTTATGTACGCACAAAATATTTCTTGATCTGAGATCAAGATATGCAAAACTACACATATTTTAGACCTGTCATGTGTAGGGTCACCAGTTCCCTGTCCTGTGTCGGTGTGTAAGGCAGCAAGTTCTTCCTTCTCCAATCCCCTGGATCAGAGTGTGTCTGTTGCTGCTTGCAGCCACAGAGTTCCTGGAGCAGCTCTGGCAGCTGCACATACCAAAACCTGCTAGCAGGAATTTGGGAACACGGATTAGAAAGGGACCTAGCTTACCCAGTAAGTGTGAAGTCCAGGAGGACTTAGAGGTCCGCTACCATATCTTCCTGTGCACTGCAGGCTGCACAGTGCCTCTCAGCACTTTCTGAGATTAATGTCTCAGATCCAAAAAAAAAAAAAAAAGAGACAGTTATAAAGATCTGGTGGTAAAAGAGCAGGTCAGACTGCATTAGCAAAGCCCTGCATTCCTGCAATAGCAAGAAATCTGCCAGGTGTGCCCAAACCACCCCTGGGAATGGGTTGTATCTCTGTTACAGTAAAAGGTAAGTGAACCCCAGCAAACCTTGCCTTGGAAAAGAACCGTTTTCTGTCCCAGGACATGGGATCAGACTCACACTGAAACTGCCAGGAAAGCCCCAACACCTTCAAGGAGTTTTTTAAAGCTTTTTCTCATGCCATTTAGCAGCTGCAGTGCCGGAGGAAGCAACACCAGATGTCTAACCAGCCACAGCACAAACTGGGATTCTTTGCCTTGCCCAATCCCAGCTCTCTGTTCCTCTTCCAAAAATGCATCTTCCCTCTAAAAAGCTGTATTTTGGGACCTTGCCTGGTCAGTGGTGAGTCTTTCAGGTGTGTTCATGGCTGAAGGTGCTTGCATGTGCTTGCACGTGCAGTCAATCCACCTCAGAAGACCACAGGTACCCGCGGCAGACCCTTGTGCTCACCAGTCCCTCATCCTTCCAGTCACGGCTGGACTTGACGGGCTCATTTCCAGCACCAGCTCTTGAAGATGTCACACTGTGTGGGGGCAGTTGGAAGCCTCCTGTTTGGCTGCAGCTCCAAACCAAACATGGGGCCCTGGCTGGCCCACGGCACCAGGCAGAGCAGGGACCAAAGGTGGCTGGAGCACCATTGCTGAGCCCGTCTGGCAGCCTGGGCTGAGAGGCTGAGTCATTATTTTATTAGCATGGCCCACAACTACTTTAATGTGAGCTTAGGCTGCAAAAACAAAAACATACCTAAAAGCATTTGGAATTACTTCATAAAATACTAAATCACGATATTAACCGACTGACCTTTGCTCTATGCAGACCTGCTAATTTTAGCAATTACAGCCAACAACTTGAACATATCAAGTGGGCAACTGTTTAACAATAATGACATCTGCTTGGAAAATCAAATTACATCTAAACATCTTTAAATCCCCACTAGGGGATACCTGCTTTCTTTTTGCAACTGTTAGTCCCTGTCTAATAGGATTTTAAACTCACAGCCTGCTGCACACTGTGGTGGCAGCAGCCCCTCTCCCTGGAGTGACAACAACAGGACCGACATCCCATTAAGCAGGGAGTGAGAGTCTCTTCTTGGGCAGTGATGGAAGTGGTTTGTTTTTTGACAGCCTAATCTGATAGACGGGTGCATTAGCTGGATCCCTTTGCTCTCCTGTCCCCCAGGCAGATACTACTCCTCTCAACAGCCCCCCAAGGTTACATGTGCTGGACACAGCCAGGGCTGATCTCCACTGGCTGTTTCTCAGGAGGGTCCTTGCTACCAAGATAGGTTTTGCAGCAATCAGCACCATTTTTGGAGCAATGGACATGAGATTTCCTCCTGCAATGTTCTCAGGCACAAGCTAGTTTTATTTTCTGTGTTGACTTCTGTTTCTTCCCTTTCTTTTCTCCCTTCTTTCTCTCTCTATCTCCAGCTACTTAAATTCCTTCCTGCTGCTTCCTGCTTCACGGGTGAAACTCCAACACTGAGATCTGTTCTTTTCTATAATGGGAAACCCTAAAAGACAACAACTCTGCAGTTGCTTTTGTAGCCATCTTTCAGGCCTGTACATTCTTCTTGCCAAGAAAAGTGAAGTTAGAAGCAAATGGGACTAGTGAGGAAGAGCGAGCACAACAAGACCACCCAGCTCTCCAATAAAGCACACCAATGCAGACCAAGACCCTCCACCATAAAATCAAAGGTCCTTATTCAGCCTTCAGTTAGGTTGCTGCAACACCCTGAACTCTGCTGATCTGGCAGCAGCCTCAGCAACATGGTCCCACTCCTGATCACTCAGCACCCTGGGCTGCAAGGCTATTGTCAGATATTTGAATTGAGATACAAGAACAGAATATTTCCGCCCCTTCTCCTCCCTCCCTCCCCAACCAGTCTGGCACTTCTCTGATGGAGCGTGCAGCAAAATCACAATCACATGTTTGCAGCAGTAGGAGGCCATTGGCATGGAACTGGCTGTGATGTCACTACAAACATTTCCACCCTATCCCATTTCTCCAGAACAGTCTCCGTTTTTATGACCCCATCCTGAGATCTGCAGGAAATCAAATTGTCCTGATTCTATTTTGAGCGCTGGTGTCATGGCATCAATATATAACGATGTGGTGTCAAGCCGGAGAGGCCCGAGTGCTGTGTCGTGGTGTCACAGCCGGTTTGCTTTGTGCGGCTCCACGGACTGGATCACAGCCCTGCGGATGCCATGCTTGCCGTGCTGGGAACGCTCAGGACACAAACGCTGTGCGAAGGGGATGAGCTGCGGGGGCCAGGACGCAGGGCAGGTCTGGCTTTCATCCATCAGCAGCTCCCACATCCCCGGTGGCTGTTACGAACTGGGGCACAATGGTAGCAGGGGGCAGAGCCAGCGCACAGGCACGCAGTGTGCGGTTCCTACACCAAGGCACTCTGGGTGCCAACCACCCTGGGGGCTGCACGCGAGGGGAGAGAAGAGCATGGTTGCAAGGCACTCATGAAGGGCAAGGGGAGATGCAAGAAAGAGAGAGATTTGGGGACAGACAGACACTGGCAAGGTGCCTGGGACAAGAAATCAAATGGTAATGGGACCAAAACAGGGAGAAGCAGCAACCAGCAGATACAAATGCCTGTCTAAACTATGATTACCATCTACACAGAATGAGCCATGGGTTAAACTCCCCCAACTAACGATCTGAGATTCGAACAGGGGTCTAGATCCCACTGTGCTCATGAGGCACTTCTCTGATGTTTTCCACCAACACATGAACCCCTGCAGACTGGAGATCTCCCTTGTGCCTGTGCCTCACAGGGAAGAATTGAGCCCTGAGATATCTCTTGCCAATTAAGCTCCAGTGGTTACCCAATTCATCTCCTGCACCGAAACCTTATCTTCTCCTCAAAGAACATCAGATCTAACATGCAGCAGACACAAAACACTCCTGAACTGAGATCTCCAACAGAAGCAACAACATCTGCAGCATAATTTTATCTATTGGACAGAGAGCTTATCCTGGAAGAACTTAAGACAGCCCGCAGAGTCTCCTGGAGCAGAGCAGGAAGAAGCACCAGTTTGACTAAAAAAAGCAGTGTGAGAGATATGGTAGTGGTCTAGAGCTCGTAGCAAGCAAAAGAATATGGACTGCTTCTCAGAAAGTGTAGTGGAAACTCCTCTATTATTTCTTTTAATGTAAGGGGCAGGATAACCCTGTATCTTTAAAGTTTTTACAGAAGGGTGCAGGTTGGAAACTTACGTTAAGAAAAGAGCTCCTCTTTTCTTAGGAGAAACATTTTTATCAGGTTGTGTTACAAAAAGTTAGATCCTCTTTGCAAAGGCAGAAGAGGGCCTAGTGTCAGAATCTGAGTATCTCAAGGCTCACATGAAGTGTACCAAGTGCTCATATGTGCTTGCTCTCCACAATACCAGAAAGCACCATTTACAACCAAAACTGTAACCCCAGACAGGAAGGGGTAATAAGCCTTGAGGCACTTCATTTCTAATTTTGCTTTCAAGCACACAGTATGATTCTTGGGGTGCCCTGTGCAGAGCCAGGATTGGACTCAACGATCCTGATGGGTCCCTTCCAACTCAGCATATTCTATGATTGTGTGATTCTGTGGTAAAACTCCACCATCTCATTTGAACCTCACCAAGACTGAACGTGACTCCTTATTTCCCTTTAGCCACAACTGCTAAGCCCACTGCATCCAAAGGAGTCAGCGCTGAGACCAGACAACCGCTTTCTAACCTGCTGTACGTGGAACATCAGTAATTGGAGATAGCCGTCCAGCAGCCTCGCAGCCTGAGACAACGCGTCAGTTCCCATGAAATTGCTGGGTCGTTAGTCATCTCCTCCATGCAGCTTTTATTTTCAAGCCCTTCTTTATCTTTGGCTATGATTAGCACTCAATTGCGTTCACCTTTGGTCACCCTCCAAAAAGCACCAGGCAAAGGAGCTCGTGGGACTTGAATACCACCCACTTCTGAAGCATTCAAGAGAGTTCTTTACTGTTTGACTTCAGTATCTGCTTTCCCATCTTCCATGGGGCTATGCCCTGTAACTCTCTTCGTGGCTGGCAGAACTTTGTGCCCTTCCTTCCCCAGGCTCAGACCTCCCTGGTGCCTCTACAGGCAGCTCCTCACTTTCCCATGCCCTTGATCACTCAGCATCTTGGCTCAGGGATGCCATCCATCCTTTCCAGCTCCTCCACTTCCTCACTTTACCCTGAATTCCTCTCACCTCCCTGCAATGTCTTCCAGGAGCTGCTTTCTTGCCTTCCTTCTGCTGCTTGCAGATGCTTTCCTTACCACTTTGGACACTGCGCCCCTGTAAACAAATAGTTGCTTGAACTGCTCAGCTAAGAATCTGGCCTCTTCCCACTACCCATGGCACGAGGAAAACCCTCAATGGTGTTTAAGCAGCTGCAGAATGAGGCCCAGCAGCACCAAGTGACTTGGCAAGCAGTGACATCAGTGTTACAGAGACTCACGTTCCAGCGTGGTCAGAGTGAGGAGCTCATGTGGGGTTATAACATTTTCTTAATCTTATTTTTTTATTTTACTGTTCCCTCTCTTGTGGTTCCTCCTGCTCCCGGAACAAGCAGGGGTTTTTATTGCTGGGGTTAAAAAACACGAATTTGCATTACATCCTGGCTCCCGCTGTAATACTTCAGTCTTGTTTCTCTCTCGTCCCCTCTCCAGAACAACTGATGCTATCACAGCCTGATTTAATTTCAAAGACGGATTGTGATTTGGCAGTCGGGGGAAAAAAAAAAAAAAGCCAAGTTAATCAAAAGTCACCATCTGCTGCGTTGCCATGGGGATATTCCTCCCCAATAAATGTGCTCTTTGCCAAAATCACAGATAACAGCACTATAAAGGGTGGGAGGTGGAGGGGGGGAATCAAAGAAAGAAGTTCCGACACTAGGGGGGAAAAAACGAAAGAGAGAAACAAGAGGCAGAAAAGAAGTGGGAGAGAAAGGAGCATGGGCTGCTGAGAAAAAATGACAAATGGACCAACTAGGGACAAGCAGGAAAACGGAGAGACTAACAAGCAGCTGAGGATGACAAAGTGATGGAAGGAGACAGACAACTGAAAAGGAGGAAAGAGGAGAGACACCTCGAGACACTCTGCTGCATAATATACCAAAACAAAACAAGCAGAGATAAGAGAATTGCCCTCAAAGCCTTGTCTCTGGGGAAGGAGAAAAAACTGAAGCATCGGTGAGAATTCTTAGGGATGTTGGTTGGAGCTCAGGAAGAGATCTTACCACTGTTCACATCGCAGTCACCAAAAATAAATCCCTGGGTGAGATGAATGATAGCACGTGGAAATGACCAGGGTCAGGTTCCTGGTGTTTCAGCAGCCTGGATACTGTCAGGGCCCTTTGGTAGCTGGAAAGGTTTGTCATGCTGCAACAAGGCACTGGGACCTGGCGGGATAAAATACAAATTATCTGGAATGAAGCATCTTCAAGCATCTTGAGATGGCAGTGGGACAAGGGCTGGTCACTCAACAGACGCTGTTGCTTTTCATTTCCCCTTGTAATACTGGCAATTCAGGATGTGGAATATGAGGGCAAGGGGGTCAGTGCTGTCCCCAGTGCTCAGAGGGGACTAGCCAGGCTTCCACAGCACTGTGAACCCCAGGCACAGGCATCGGGCTAGGCAGTTGCCTAAAGAGAAATGAGGTCTCCTAACATGAAATGAGTAAAAGCTGTCAAATTTTAGGTCACAATGTGCTGGCTGCCCCCTGACCCTGCTTAGAGTGTGCTTGTGTGTGTTGAGTGCCCCTATTAACCCCCAGCAGCTAACGGAGATATGGGAGGCATCCTGCACTCCTCCCCAACCCTAGCGGGAGCTAAGAAAAGGGGTCACCTAGCACCCAGGCTAGTGGGATGGGATGAATTATTCACGGCAGAGGCACCACCAGTCTTTTTCTTCCTCCTTCCCTGTTGGAGAATAATCCTAGAATAGATCACAGGTTGTATGAATTCTTCACTTAAAAAATAAGTGTATGAATTCTGCATGAACTTGTTTTGCAATTCAGCACTACCACTGATAAGAAATGGTCGCTGCACAATGACTGGAGGAGCACAACGCCATGTTGCCCATATCCAACAGTTAAAAACTTTGTATCAGCTTTTCTCTCTTTCCTTTGCTTCTACCTGCTCTCCACTTCAAGAACTGCTGTAAAAATCACAAGTCTCAAAACACAGCAATGGATGTTTTTTCTGTATAATCATTTCAGAGCACTGGAATCATGCTTCCATCCTTCTCTGCTCAACTGCATAAATGTTTGTTTTTTTTTTTTTGAAGAAAAGCTAAAGAGCTTTCCATCACACGACTCTGGGAGCTGTGGTTTAGAAGAGTACACTAGCATATGTCCCACAAGAACATTAATGCCAGTTGATCCTATGTAGTACATGGAAAGAGTGAATTAATTTAAAAATTAGAATGGGAGCTATTGGGTAATCTTTTTCAGAGTATCATTAGTGAAGACCGAAGGCTTTGGATCCTCAGAGTTCAAATGGCCTGACCTGTGCAAATGGAGCAGCAGAGTTTCCGTATTCCATATCCCATCCTTCCCCCATAATACTACCTCAAGACTTCCAAAATGCCTCTCCCAAGCCAGACAGCATCTAGGGAAGCAAAGATGGCCATGGAAGTAATGGGGCTCTTCCAGATCCAGCATCCTCTCTCTGTTGGTACAGTGGAACTCACTCTTGGCTGGAGCTGAGAAAAGGCCCAACAGGTCATCTAAAATCCTGTTTATCCTCTGGAGATGCAGGATGGTGTCTTTAGGGAGACCTAAAGGCTTCTCTGTCCTGCTTCCCCCTTTCCTCTCACTGGACTGTTACAATATATTACAGTGTGAGAGGGAGGGTAGCTCCAGCAAGACAAGGGACAAAAAAGGGGAAACAACACAGATTTTTTTAAAATTAGAAAATTTTGTTAAACAAAACCTTTTCCTATACAGTCAGCCTATTCCTACTACCACTTTTCTCCCCTCCTTCCTCTCCAATTAAACAGCAAATTATACTTATCAAAGAAAAGAAGGTAAAGAGAAATTTGAAAGGCTGTGAGAAACCTTTAATTATTAGTATAGTGGCATGAAAAGCTGTTGAGCCCCTTAGAAACATACATGGCCAATTATCAAAAAATATAAGAGATGCAGAAAGAAAGGTTTGTCTAATAAGTATGAATCGCGGGGCCATTTAGAACATCAGTGTTAAAGCATTAGAGTTAAATGGAAAAGTAAAAAGGGGCTGATGGTTTTAACTATTTCACAGGAGGACAAGAGGTTGATACTGATAAGACAAGCAGTATAGTGAAGTTAATTATCTGCGGCCCTTGGTGCACAAAGCTTTTTGAGCTGGTGATTAATAGAGATAAACCATTCAAACTTCACATTTCTAAGGTGAATGAAGATGGCAGAGGAACTGCACAGCCCCAGCATACTAACAGCATCCTAACGACTCTGACAGAAACAGGCCTGGCTGCTGAAGAGGGCACTGTGTGGGTTTATCAGACTTGATCTGCTTCCCCTTCTCTACTGGCAGGGAGGTTTGGAGAAGGGGTGGCCAAACATCCCCAGCACCTGTGGATGTTTGCTTCATCAGAGGTGGCTGGGGCAGTTTCCCTTTAACTAATAAAAATCATCTTTATAAAATGCTCCAGCATTACCTCTCCAAGAGCAAGGCAGTCTGGGGAATGCTTATACAAAAGTATTTAAAGCCATGCTGATCCTTGCACTGTATTAGCTGTTTGTCCCAGGCCTGCTTGGATGCTGGGTACCTGCAGAGTACCTCTCCTTCAGCCTCATCCAACCCCACAGCGTAGCTATTGCAACCTCCCCAGACCAGGGGTCAGTGGAGCAGTTAGGAGTTAGAAATGCTTGAAGGACACATGTCCTAGACAGGAATTCTGCAGGGTACCTTCATGGAGGACGAGAATAAATTAAGTGGTCTGGTACTCTGATGAGAACTGCGAAACAAAGATGTGAATGCAGGGCTGACTCAACCCCTGGTCTTTCTGACACAGATGAATCAAGCACCATGAGGTTTATCATGCTTGAGTCTGGCAGACAAGACCTAAAAAAATGGAGAGCCTGGGTGTACAATCAAGACAGATCCCCATCTTACAAGATTTCCAGCTGTATCTCCAGACCAAAGCAATTTAAACAGGCTCATGTGACAGTCCTAACCTGGAAACTCTGGGATTTGGGTCAGACATTTCTTCAAATCTCCTGGAACTGAAAAACTCCCAGGAGATTTCTGACACTTCCTGCTGTACCCCACTAGATGCTGCAAAGACTTGTTTTCTTCTTCTGATGTTTCAGTGTTTCTACCTAAAGTCCAGTTAGAACAATGAAGCTCAGAGACAGCGCAAAAATTAATCAGGAAAAATAGACTCAATTTCTAAGCTTCACAAACTACTTGGTGCGTAGGTTTGCAGTTCAGTTTGAATTCTAGGATGACTTTGGGGTTGGCTGTTATTTTCTCCAAAGTGGTTGGTTGGCTGTTATTTGCTCCAAAGTGGTTCCCTTGTCCTTGATAAGTTTGGAAAGGCATCTAAACTTCAGCATCTGCAAACAAAAGAATCTTATATTTTTGGCCAAACTAAATTGAATAAATTTTGTGTTTGTTAATTGCATCCAGGCCAACCTTGCACGGGGCCAAGTTTCAGCCCAGTGGGATTTGCACATGGCCTGGATACAAGCTATTGTAAATGGGGATCCCTGAAGGAAAGGCTGACAGATGGTGATTCTAAAAATGTTTGTTAGAGCCAGCCTTTGTGACACAGAAAACCCATAGCCAAGGGGGTCTCTGAGTTGGAGAGATGATTCTGAAATATATGGAAGGCCAGGGGAGTTTGTTGGTCCTGGAGAAGTTTGTCTGGGCCTCTTCTCATTGCCTGCCAAACCCATTTCCGTTAGAACCCCTCTCTCTAAGTTCTGGTTATTTGGATAAAATGGAAATTGGATCAATGCTGCACCTGGTTTTCCAGTTACATATTCCAAACCCACTCTGATTTCCATGCTATAAAATAGGACCAGGATGGACATATTTTATCCAAGCTGCATGGAAACTCTCCTCAGTCAGTCCCTGAGCGGGGTTGCAGTCAGGCTTTGCATCAGCATTTTGGTGATGGGATCAATACCAAAATTCTTCAGTCCATCTCCTTATTAGTACCACTTTTCTTCTAATAAATGACTGCATTAAAAGTCTGGACCAGGAAAGATCCCATCCAGCACACATAAGCAATGCACAAGCTAAAATTTCTCCTCATGATTTTCTGATCAAGCACTGCAGATCCAAAAGTTTCCAAGCAAGGAAGATAACATCCAGAAATGAATTTACAAGTTGGCCCCATTCATAACAGCAGCATCTCAAGACACCAACAGCTTTCCCAAAGTGCTCTGCAGCAAACATCAAGCTTTTGCAGTTAAGATTCACTCTTGGAATTTACAGGTCCCTCCCTTCCCTTGCTCATCTCCATCAGTTTCAAGTTTCAATGGCTACCAAACAAATGGGTTTCAGTAGCTCTGTGCAAAGTGGTGGGAGAGGAGCTAAAACAGAATAATGTGTCCTGAAGCCTTCTCTGCCCAATAACTCCCCGAATGGCAAGGTGGGAAGCTGGAGCATACCTGGACCAAGGAGCCCAGCTTCACAAACAGCCTGCTCACGGGGGGGACAGGGGAGCTGGCTCCAGGGTGGCAGCACTGGCTCCAGGGGAGGTTACAAGGCCCTCGCAATCAAGTTCAAATTACATATCAGACACATGCTCCCACAAACAGAATCCAGACACCAGCTGCTTATTTTTAGACTGGAAAAGCCTTTTCTTACTGACACAGGTAGCGAGGCTGGAACAGGCAGAGCACCCACGACGCCAACAGCCCCATGTCCAGCCACGCCCAAAGGGGCAGTGCCAACAACCCTCCATCAGCTCTTTCCCCTTTCATGATGGAAAAGGATGAGAGGTATTTTCTGTATTGCAGCAGAGGGGACCATGAGAAGCTCTCCTAATACCCTTGCATGGGGTGTGAACAGCCCCAGCATGCCTTGCCCAGTGTGGTGACCAGCCTTGTTTGCCCTCTGCTGAGTGTACCAGTCCCGATGTTCAGCAACACTCATTCAGAATCATAAAGAAAACAATATACTATCTCTGGAATTGTTTGTGCTTCCTTCTAAAAAAACCCCAGCTTTTCTGCATTGCATTCCTCATCACTATAGTTGTAACCAAACTAATACACAAGTTCTGACATCCTGCTAGCTCCTTCAGCAACTGGACAAATCATTTGGATCAAATTATTCATTTAATGAATTTTGCTTTCTCCCTGTGAACAGCAAGTAAAGTTTGGGATACATTTTTTTAATTTTCTGCAACTAATTTTCATCACTTGAATCCCTCCTTACAGCACTTGTCATCAGAAAACTGAAATTTAAATCCTTTATCTGGCTCCGAGTGAACATACCTGTCACATGTTTGTTTATACTCATTTAGGTGGTCAAAAAGTTTACAGAAAAACACGTTGAAAAGAGTGTAAAGCTGCCCCTCACCCCTCAGCATTCTCTACCATTAGCTTATTTTATCTGTTGCCAGTCATATTCATATACAAATATATGTATGCGTGTGCCAGGATATTAATGGAAAGTCAATACAAAGAGGAAACAGGCAGAGCAAATGCATTTACCATAACTTCATGTCAAATAACTGCTCTACAAAAATGTTCTTTCTCTTACATCTCTTCAGTTATAGATGGAAAATGCAAGAAACAAAACTTATCTAAGAGATACCCTTTACAGGGATGAAAAAGCAAAGTTCACAAAGCAAAGTTCACAAAATATTTCAGACATGAAGATAAACATATATTCAGAAAAAAAAGAAAAAAAGGAAAGGAGAAATGGGCCATTCAAATCTCTAAGTTTAAACAAGAGACGGCATTAAACAAGAAAACCAATCTTTCCTTCCCAGGGGAACTCACCTTTTTGAACTCTGACTGCAACACAAGGCTCTGCACAGTCCTTTGGCTCCTGCCATCCTACAAGACCCTAGAAAAGAGCATATTTTTCTAAAAATCAGTATGAATTCACTGGGGGCAAGGAGGCGTTTCTCCAGTTAAAAAAAAAAAAAAAAAAAAACAAAAAAAGGGGGGAGGGAGAGCCAAAGCAGCCCTGAACCTCAAGACAGCTGCTGGGTGACACCAGCCTGCGCTGCAAACGGGCCCCTGCCAGGGG